>SDVV010014457.1:0-14797 GCA_016164225.1 Gammarus roeselii | reverse complement strand
TCTATGTCATGCATGCGGATGGTTCATGTGATAGCCAATAGTGCGCACTAATTCCAGTTCCTATACCTGTGTTAACATTGCTGTTCTCAACAGCATACTGGCGCGCATGGCTGTGCTGGCCTCCCCCGGCTCTGCTGCTCCCCACTTGATGTGGACCTGCTGGAGGGGGCTGCAAAGGTAAGAGATCAAAGGTAAGAGATAAAGCATTGTTAATACTAATAAAATGGATTATAGCTAGTTGGTTACCTTGACGCACATATTTCCTAATTGTTCAGTTCATTATTTTGTGTGCTCACATGGTTCTGCCACACTGTGGCATTTGTAATTCCTGTTCTGCTCTACACTCAGGCCTTCCTGCTTACTCACCTTGGTGGCCTCGCATAACAGCCCAACACACCATCAAGGTCATTTAGGCCAAAGTGCATGGCAGAACAGGAATGACAAGGCCACCTAGGTGAATAACTTTTGTAATGAACTAGTTAATTAGCAGTCTTAGCGCCAAGTGCAAGCATGGTAATAATGAGATGTTATACCAGCTTGGAGATGGAATCTCTATTAATTGCTAGTCAAAACTCTGATGTCACACTGCTGCTATTGGTCGAAAATTGCAAGTCTGTTTTGTTTCCAAACAAACCTGGTCATCCATTAAAGTAGATTGGCTGCAATTAGGTTCATGCATTTGATAAGAATGTGCAACTGATTAGCTATTAATATAGTTCATTTTTATCATTGGGTTCATTAGTTGAAAACTTATAATTAATTAAATATAATGATTTTCTAAACAAAAAAAAAATTCAATCAATCACTTTTTTTTTAACACACTCTACGGAATGAATGCTAAGGGAACGTTGTTCAGAAACAGTAATTGTGGCAGTCAGGCGGTTGCAAAGTTGGGCTGCAACTCCCTATGAGATATTTTTCTACGAACATGATACTCAGGCTAAAAGATTGATCTTGTATTAACTAAAGTTTTATTCTACAGGGACCAGGACCTTGGCTTGAAGATGGAGCTGTCATCAAACTGGGTATCAGATGAAACTGATATTGCAGGAGCACTGCAACTCTACACAGACGACCTTCCTGAAGCACTGTCCGAACTGCTTGATGAGCATTCTGGCTTTGTCCTCTCGCAACCCAAGACCATCAAAGAAAAATGTTACCTACAATTGAATAACCATTTATCCAGCCCTCAAGAAGACGATTCATGCATCAGAAACTCAATAGAACACTTAAAGAGATCAATAAACTCCCATGCAAGAGACTGGCCAATGATTGAATCTATTACTGTGTTATCAGAATCAAAACTTATTGAAGTTTTTGTAGGAAAGCATGAAGAATACCTTGGCAGTTTTTCCAGTACAGTTTTGGAGCAATTTACTGATTCACTCATCTGTAGAACAGTCATTGACTTGAGTAAACCCCAATCTTACGTTAAATTGGTTTTCAAGAACACTTTTGACAACTCTTCTCTGATGGTCTATGGAGTGTTTGCTCGAACAGCTGCCAAAGGGAGCATTGACTGTAATAGTCAATTTTTTCAACCGTCTAGCAGATTTTCATCCAATCACCTTGACTCAGTGCTGTCAGAGCATGGTGTGACCACACTCAGCAAAGAGGCCATCATGTTCAAGCAGGTCCTGCAGCAGTACAATGATAGAGGCAGAGGGGGAGGTGCAATCTCTAGCTCTTCCTTTTCCTTCCTTGGCCTTCTGCCTCTACATGGCCAGAGCAGCTCTGCTGGCCCTGCCATGCTCAGCAATCTGGCTGAGTTGATGCAAAAGCAATACCCTCTATCAGATATGAGTAAATTAAAAACCGTGGCATCTAATCTTGAAGAAATTTCAGAAAAGACGTTGGTATCGGGTTCAAAACGCAAAACTATTGGTAGCATTACCAAGAGTAAATGCTCGGAATTAAAGTCCAAGCGGCTAGTGACCAATTCTGATGAATGCAATGGCAACAGTGTTAGTCCATCAGGCACATTGAATTCCCATGTTCCCAATTCTGAGCATTCAGCAGTTATCTCTTCCTTGAGGAAGTCGGATATAGTTTCTGATATTCTATGTGAGGATGTAACACGCATGGATATTTCTCCTGTTGATGAAAGCCGTTACGGCGACGCTGTTTTGTCCTCCTGCACCAGAGAAACACAGCCTTTGTCCTCCTGCACCAGAGAAACCCAGACTCTTGCTCGTATTTTAGTTTCTGACACCAATAGGGCCTCACAAAATAATGTAAAAATTGATGGGCTGAAGCAAGTGAATGGTAACTTAATTCATTTGCTACATGTGCAAGACGGTTCCAATAATGGACCTGGTCAGCGGCTCGAGACCAGTGCAGTTATTGAGAATTGCAGTAATGATTGTCATTTGAATGCACATTTAATTGGACTGTTTGAAAATATTATTGATGAAAGATTAACTGCATTTGAAAAAAAAATTGAAGCTATGGTGTCTGAAAAATTATCAGAAACCACATCAAAGGTTTTTACTCAGCTGAATAGCATTGAAAGGGCTCTGGTTGGGGTGTCAGACAAAGAGAGGTCAAGCAGTAGGCCTATAACGTAGGTCTGACTTGAACTGTTTGATCTGTCTCCACAATTATGATAGTAACTAGCCAATACCAGTACTCTACCAAACTTATTTAGTATTTTATCTTTGTAATCGAGCATATTTTTGGTGTATTTATTTGAATGTTTTTTTATCTTGTCATGCTTGCTATTTATTGTAGTAGCACTCTTCAATGTTTAATAGAATATGTATAATAATGACATGTTGACAGAATGTAGGTTGGCAGTGTAGCTACCTATAGTATTCATGGACGTAGTGTAGGGATGCTGTAGCTACCCATATTTACAATGTAGCTACTAATGAAAACAAATACAGTTCTGCCCGTTCAAGTGACAATTTTTCATTATGATTATTGGAATACGCTTAATTGGCCATGTTTATATTAATTTGGCCTGACGATAGCATGAAATTAAAATTCACAGAAGATATCCTGTTGACCATTGAACAATCAATTATGCCTGTTCTAGCGTTATTGCTGGTTCTGTTCCTAACTGGGCCTGTGTAGGCGCCCGATAAGCGCCTTTTCGCGGCTAAAAGGAATATATGCCCACAGTTTTCCCTACGTGTAGACAACCTGCTAAACATCAATCATAAAGCTATTAAGCCTTCATTCTCCTACCGAATACTCCAAATTAACACACCAACATGAATGATCAACCCACCACAGGTCAACCTAGACCTGCAAGTGTACCCTAAAGCAACTACTCCAACCAACACGTACCGGCAGGAATTTCTTAGACTACTTGAGGAAGAATATTTAGAGCACCGCCTTATATACACTGACGGCTCCAAAACCGCGGACGGAGTGGGAACCGCGGCTGTGTGCGGGGACATCCCACTCTCGGCCACCCTAAAACAAGAGGCCTCCGTGTTCTCTGCGAAGCTCCACTCACTCGAACTAGCCATCTCCATTGATAAAACAGATCGCTTCCCCAATTACGCTGTATTCTCAGACAGTCGGTGTGTCTTCACCCAGCTTGAAACACTACAATACAAACATTTCGTTCTACGCAAAATGCAGCACGATCTCTTTGTGATGACCTAGACGGGTCAGGCAGTGGAATTCTGCTGGATCCCCGGGCACGCGGGAATAAGAGGAAACGAACTTGCGGACTCGCTTGCTAAACTGGCATCTACTCACCAAGAACAATTTTTTGCAATACATTACCGGGACTGGTTCCCTATCATCAACTCCCACTTAACATCCCGGTGGGATGGAATGTGGCAACAGAGTGGACAAAAAATGCTTTCAGTCAAACCCTATGTCGGAGAATGGGAAACAAAGTTCACCAACAGAAAAGACCAAGTGTTCATCAACCGCTTGTGCACGGGACACACGTGGATAACTCACAACCACCTGATGGATGTCGACATAAGACCAAACGCGCCACCTTGCCCCTGTTGCCACCAAGTGGCTATCAGCGTGAAACACTTGCTGATGGATTGCAACGCACTCGCGGCAGCCCGACGAGCGTGCCTAAATCCCCCGTGCAACCTATAAAGCCTACTCACCGACCCAACCTACCGTAAAAAGCTTATCGCTTTCGGAAAACACACCGGACTATACAAAGCTGTCTAAACCCCAAACATCTGTGCAAGTGATTTGGTCTCTCCACCCCATTACGCACAGAGATAACAACACATTTTACTAAGACGCGTTAACTCTTTACTCTCTCGTACGCGAATATGTCACAATTTAAATATGTACTTGATTTCATCTTGACGAGACTAATATTTTCGCACGCGAGGCCTTGCAAACTTACCTGAATCAATGACGGTCGGGCCCTACGGGGTAGCTTATTATGACTCATGTTGAGTATCCGGTGGAAATGAGGCTCAAATCAATGGGCCTGTGTAGTTAATTGCTGTTGTTCTGATAACTTGAGTGATCCCCGGTGCTATAATTTTCGTCTATGGTGTGACGTAATGGTTCTGTTGACCGTGCTCATGAGTGAAGTGCACGCCCGGATTAGAATTCTGTTGGTTGTTGATAATTAGGGATGTTTTGAGGTTACATTACTTCACTTTGATCTGATTCTGATCAAAGACATTCTAAGTTTTTTATTTTGTTTTGTGTAGCTACCACTCAGAAACTCGTTTCAAAACTTGTTACAGACAACGTTTGGTTTGGTGTAAGTTGTCGGATAATCGTCAATATATTCAACGCTAAATTTGGAATGAGAACATCCTAAGCATTTCTTGTTAATATTGTTGATAGCGTGTTACATAATTTGTAGTATAAATGCCAATTATGATAAACAGGATGCAGATATTTATTCAGCAGCGTTTATTTATCCAAATTAGATTAGTGAGTGCATCATTGAAGTATTGGATAAAATGCAAATGTTTATCTTACAGTATTCGTATCTCAGCATTGTAACATTGTTCGACAGTGTTGTTGTTTCTTCAGCAGAATGATGAGTCAAATCATTCGACCTCTGAACTTGCATATTTTAAAGGTCTTTCTTGTCATGTCCTGTTCCAGAGGTTTTTCATTCAAGATGCTAATGCTTCGCCAGTAATGCAGGTATCTTAACAATTCCCAGCTGTAAAAAGAAGAAAAAATACATATGCATTGCTCCACATCGACTTTTTTCAGATTTTTTTTCAATTCATGATCGAGCTCCCAACTAGACTTTTTTTGGTCTTTCAACACTGTTTTTGGAACAGGCTCATCAGGTTTTGCTCTTCACGACTTGTACTAGAGCCTACATTGACCTCAGTGCATTAGTAGGCCATGGCACTCGGATCTAATCTTATACTAAGAATGTATATTATTAGGCTTTGCCAATAATGGATGAATTCGATTCATGCAGACACTAGACCGCATCCTCATGGAAAGGAGGTGGCCGGCAGGAAGGCGCACCACATTCCTTTATACTCACAAAGTAGCCTTTTTGTGTTGAAGGGTCCAGCCGGAATACCCCGCAATACACACTCAAAGTTATAGTGCGGCCCAAGGTCAGTGTCGGCAGCAGCGGCTGACTGTGTGACTGCGTTACCCCTGCCGCGTCATGATGAACCGGCCCTCCCTCCGCCCACGACGTGATGCCAAGGGCGGGAAAGTACATCAGGGCGGCAAAATCATACATTCACAATCATTCTGCACTCAGGACTATTCATTGCTTACTCTCTCGCTACCTCCACACTTATGTTTCTTCTTCCTATTGCCTGCTTCACGCAATCCATCCACCCTAACTTCGTTATACCTCTTGGCCTACGTCACTTTCTCACCCTTTTTACATATCTCCCTTCATCCATCGTCACCATGCGCCCGACTCATCAAAGCCTAAATTGAAGAATGTTCTCATTTACAAAGCTCCACATCGATTTGGTATTTTACATTAAAAAAATTGTTTGTCTAAAATTACACTCTGAACTTGGCCATTTTTAAAATGTTGCTTTTCATCCTCCATTCAAGAGATTGTTTTAAAAATGAAAGGGCTTTGCCAATAAAGACTCGATTGCAAACAATAGAACAGCATCGTGTGCTAGAGCGCTATTCTGGCCTTTTCCGAAACTGTTTTTTGTCATTTTCCAAATTGAGCTCTGGATTTGGCAATTTTGCAGGCTATGTTATTAACATAGCCTATTAAAAGGGCTAAGTGGTGTGAATGTGAGCGTGTGAGGGTGTGAGGTGCGCCTTGCCGTCGGCCACCCCCCTTTCTGGGGGATGCGGCCTAGTGTCTGTATCTGTGTATCTGTATGTTATTAACGCCTTATGCCAAAGATTTTTCAGAATGCTAAGTCTTTGCACGGATCTTTATACGTCTGTGCTTTAACTAAGAACAGCACCACTTGCAGAGCCTGTGTTCTGTTTGTTTATAAAGTTTTTTCTTTCAAATCTGCTCTGAGCGTGGCTTTTTTTATAATTTCTCAAAATGCGAAGGCTATGTCAAGTATGGGTGGATTTTGACACATTTTGGCTTAAATTAAGGACCAAAACCACACGCATAGGTCTAAGCCAGTTCTTAACATTTTTTTTTTCAAAATAGCACTCGAAACTTGGTCATTTTGCTGCTCACTGTCAATGAGCTGATATTTGATTCATTCTTCTAACCGCCAAGCCTTCGTCATTAACATATGCATTTCAGTGTTTTGTGGTACAATAAATTAACAAGTGTTGGATGATGCTGGAAAGCATTGTTCGGTGTCTAGTTATTCAACAAAAGGGAATTTTGGTAGATCTTATTGAAGTTTTGTACGAAGGGTGAATCTTTATTCACTAGTGTTTATGTAACTTGAATAGCTACATAATTTTTTAATGTTTACTGCACTTATTTTGTTCAAACGGCAAATATGGTGCTCTGTTTTACTATAGGTAGGTGGCTTACCTGTTGTAAGGAACATAGCCCTTTACCCCGACCGTACTTAAATTATCTCACCTCTGCAGCCCTTCGCGGCACCGACAGTCTCGCCAACAGGGCATGCAAGCATGGTAGGCAGTACATACATACATGCAGTATAATGATCCAGCACAGTTTTTGTGAGGCTATTAAACTTGTCTTCCTGCAACCTTTCCTCCAAGATGCTCATTTCTCAGATACGCGCTTTTTTGTTTTCTGACGCATTGTCATGGAAACACTTTTTGCCTCCCCTCTTTCCTTAAGCATCTGTTAGGTTCACGGAGGTCACGACCCAACCAAATGGGGCGAGCACACTTCCTTCCTTCACACTCACCTCTTCTCCACTCTTTTTCTCCCCCATCCTGAATTTATTCAAACTTTTAATTACCTCATTGCATCTTTTGATGAGTTCAAATTTCTTTTAACATATCTTTTACTCCCTCTTCACAACTTTTCCAATAGCTGATGCACACCCGTCCTATTTTTTATCCTTTCGGGTGGCTAATAACAGCCATGTTGTGCTTTCTTGATGCAAACTTTTCTTAAGACTCCTCTTTTTTATTTTTTCAATTTTTGTTGATCTCATGCATGGGATCCCCTTTTCCTGTCTTTTCTTTATCTTTCCTTCAGCAGGCGCTGGGGTGCAATTGCTCTGGGCACTTTAAAAACGACTGTGAAACTTAGTTTGGTCTCTGCAGTAGAGTAGGTCGAGTGTCTAAGCTCTTTGCTGCCACCCTGGAAGTGCTACACCGTAAAGCCTCAACACCTGAGGAGTTACTGTACCTACTGAGGCACCTGTTCATACCTTTGACATTTAATACGCCATGAACAGTGATTCCACGCAGTAGCAAACTCAATCACTAATTGAAATGAAATCTTTATTTTTGACCGACACGCTCTCTTCTTTCCGTTGGTGCTCTCGTGCATGAGGCTGGGTTGCAGGCCTCATACATGGGATATTCGTTTGCTATCTCTCTTTTTTTCCAGGCACGTAGGACTGTGACTCATGTGAGCTACAACTTGTTCAATAAACAACGTTTTGATTGAAATTAATGTTGCACCAGCTCGGACTACACACTTATTGTCTCCTCTTTGAGGTGTAGCTAGCTACTAGTAACAAATTATTGACTGGCTCTGAGCCCTAGTAGGGGGACACGATGTTTTGACACAGCAATTTTTTTTCACAACAGAATGATGTCAAATAGCATTATTCGCAAGAGTGTTCGGACTTTATTCCAAAGAAGAATGTCCGTTGTAATGCGGACATCAATCTGGACCATTACAGTTGGAAAAAAAATTCCTGACGTAGCTATAGACTGTTTATAAAGTTTAAACAATTCAAACTTTGAAAGCAGCATTGTGTGTCTTTTTACAATGATGAAATCGATCGAGAAAAGTTGACTTGACGTGATTCAATGCGCCAAATGAGAAGAATAAACTTTCATCTACCTACCCATTTCTAAGAGCGCAGGTCTAAACCATTTGGATGGAGCTTGCAGCTGCACATCAAACTTCTTCTTTGGTTATTTTTCTTTTTAATTTTCTCGACAGTTTCTTTAAATATTCAATCGTCGTTGGTTTCCGTTCGTGGACAATGGATTCCATCCCTCCCCCAAACCAGTCATCAAGCGGACTGTGGTCGGGGCTATGAGCCGGCCAAGGCTGATCCATTCAAAGTTCAGCTGCAAACTTCTTCTGAAGGGCTAAGATCTGCTCTCATAAGAATGGGTCTCGGTGTGAATTTGGAAATGTTTTCTTTTCATAAATGATGTATCATAATCATGCCCCCTCATACGGTTTGAAAGGTATTGCATCATTCAATGCAGCAGCTGAAAAGTATCACAAGCTACCATCTCTTGAAGTGTTTTATTTAAAAAGTATAAAATTTGAAGTGACAACACTGTGCATGAATTTCAGGACAGGTAGTGTTTAAAATAATCTTTTATGCAATGTATTTATCATTTCATGGCTTTTGAAAAGAAATACGATTTAATAAATTATTTTCCGCTAAATTTCAATATTTTGAAACAAGTTTTTCATATTAAAATTGCATTTTTTTATTAGTCTTCCCTACAGTTTTGAAGCTTTCTAAATATGCAGTAAGAGGTTAAGAAATTATTGTAAAGCTTCTTCTATATCATATCAAAATGAACTTGATTTGTCTGCAGCATCTGATTATGATATTTAGGATTTTGGTTTGAATTTTGAAACTAGGTTTTTGTCAGTTGTCAGACTGTTCACCTATAGCTACCAAAGAACATATATTAGGTCTATTGACCGACATAACGGAGCATATTATATTAATGAACTTCTTTCAGGTAGGACTCCACAATATCTGGTATAGATTTTTTGAAAAATAAATATTTGATATTCAAATTTCAAGTACCATGTACAGTTTTAATGAAGAACTCTACTTGTAGGCTATTTTTGATTGTTAACCTACACATTGTAACGTGTACAGAGATCATAAGTCCGTAACAATTTAGCGCCATTTTTGTCAGCCTAGTAAAAGTTTATTTATTGCTGGCGACCCTATTTGTGATGCAGGGAAGCTCTGCATGTAAGCCGGTTTGTGCTGCCTTTGTGAGTGCCATCAAGATGAGAACCAATGTGATAGCTAACGTTATTCCTATTATAAGTGTAATAGTGTTGAAGTTGATACTCACTATAATTCTGATAAGTGGTTTGCAAGTATTAAACTTGATGTATCCTTGTGTCAAGGTAAGCGAATTTTAGTTTCTGTGCCAAATTATCAACTGAGAACCCTCAAGATATCACAGGTTGGTCCCTTATTTGTGCTACGACCTTGAACCGCACCTTTGCTTGCCCTATATTTGGTCGAGTAACTTAATCGTAAAATTGTTAAAACCATTCAAGAGGCCATCAACAGTGGGCCCCTGGCCCCTGATATGAACCAGGATTCCGTAGAGGGGAAGATACAACCCCCATTCAAGAGGGGCCAGAATCCTTTACCAGAGTGACGAAGATCAAGATTTCAATTGCAAAGAATGATGGCCTCTCCAAGACGAACAGCGCCACCTCCGTCAAAGACGACCGGACCAATGACCGCATGTGGAGTTGACCAGAAGCATTCGCAAAATTTAAAAGACACAGACACTAGGCCACGTCCCCTAGAAAGGGGGGTGGCCGACGGCAAAGCGCACTTCACACGCTCACACAACTTAGTTTTTTTTGTGCTAAAGGGTCCGGCCGGTACCCCTGCAACATCACTCTGGGTCACAAGTGCAGTCCGAGGATCCGTCGTCAGCAGCAGGGCCCGACAGATTTCACTGGTTTACCCCTGCCGCGTCATGATGGCCGGGCCCCCCCACCCACGACCATCCTGACAACGGAATGCCAAGGGCAGGAAAGTACATCAGAGCCGTTTCAAAATCAATTTTTCACAACCATTCTCCACTCACGCCTGTTCATTGCACGCTCTCTCGCCACCTCCACATTCATGTCTCTCCTTTCTAACGCCTGCTTTACACTGTCAAACCACATAAACTTCGGTCTACCTCTAGGTCTGCAACCACTCGTCTCCGCATTCATCACCCTTTTCCCCTATCTCCCTTCATCCATCCTCTCCATGTGCCCGAACCATCTCAGAAATCGCAAATCCACTCTGTCCTCCAACTTCTTCGCCATGCCTGTTCTGATTCGAACCACGTCGTCGGTGATCCGGTCTCTCAGCGTTACTCCAGCCATGCTCCTCGAGCATTTCATCTTGAAAACATTCAACCTTCTTCTCTCCTCCGCTCTCACTCCCCAAGTTTCCGCTCCGTAGAGCACAGTTAGGACAACAACACCCTTATTCAGCCCTCTCTTTGCTTCCATCCCCAACGTCCTACAGCTCATTACACTCTTTAGTGCACCCAACACTTTACACCCCTCCTTCGCTCGCGACTTCATCTCGGTTTCCACTAATTCAGTCTCCTACATATTGGAGCCCAGATATTTAAAACACTGAACTTCTTCCAACAACTCTCCATTTAGGAGGACACTAATTCTGCTCACATCGACAGTCCTCGAGCATCTCCTTACTTTACTCTTACCCACGTTCACTCGAAGCTTCCTCCTCTCACACACACTCTACCAAACTCAGACACTAGCCTACAGAGCGTCTCCTCTGAATCCACAAACAGGGCCGTATCATCCGTAAATAGCAACTGGCTCAGCTGCCAACTCCACCCATTCGCTTCCAACAGCTCCAAGACACGACCCAGCACACTCGCGTTCATCTCTCTGACCACTCCATCCATATAGATATTGAACAGCCAGGGAGACATCACGCAGCCTCGTCTCAGTCCCACTTTCACTGAGAACCAATCACTCACCTCGCTTCCCACTCTGACACATGCTCGGCTGCCAACATAAAAACTCTGTACCGCTTTCAACAAATGTCCGCCCACTCCATATAAACGCAACGCCCTCCTCAGCACTTCCCTCTCAATCCTGTCGTATGTCTTCTCCAGATCCATGAAAACCCAGAACACATCCTTTCCCTTTGCAAGGTACTTCTCACAGACCTATCTCACCGCAAAAATCTGACCGGCGCACCCTCTACCACTCCTAAAACCACACTGTACCTCTCCAATTTCGCCGTCCGCATATTTTCTAATCCTTTTGATCAGCACTCTCCCGTATAAATTACCAATCACACTTTACAGACTGATACCTCTCGAGTTGCTGCATTCAATTTTATCTCCTTTGCCCTTATACAGCGTAACAATGCAGGCACTGCGCCACCTCAATTAGTACCACGCCTGCCACAAAACACAAGTTCAGCAACCTCATCAACACTTCGACAATCGTTACTCCATCCTTTTTAAGGCACTTGATTGCAACGACATCCAAACCAGGGGCTTCCCTGCTTTCATCTCCTCCACCGCCTCCTGCACCTCTTCCTTGGCAATGTCCGCCACAAGTCTCTCCCAAATATGGCATCCGAGCACCACCACCTACAGCAACCATGTCAGCCTCTCTGTCATCCTCGACATTCTACAACTCATCAAAATACTGGGCCCACCTCTTCCGTACATCACCACTTTCCAACAACAACTGGCCGTTTTCATGTTTCACCAATTCCTGCTTTCCTGTCTCTCCTTTACTCACTCTCTTCACCTCTTTCCAGAACATCTTTTCGTTCTCCTCAAAATTCTGGCATAACCGTCTGCCCGACCTTGCATCAGCGTCCCTTTTGGCTCTCTTCACCACCCGCTTTACCTCGTTTCTCCTCTCTTTATAGCCTTCATATGCCACCACCGACTTCACCTGCAACCACTCCTCAAACGCTCCTCTTTTCCGTGCCAGCGCCAGTTTAACCTCCTCGTTTCACCACTCGCAACCTCTCCTTCTGCACCTGCCCACACGGCGTGCACCACACACATTCTTCGCACATCTCAGCAACGCATCTCTTAACGTCTCCCATTCTTCCTCCACATCTCTCAGATCCTGGCCTCACGTTGTCATATTCTTCTCTCAACGCCTGGTGGAACTCCTCAGCTCTGCTTCTCACTTTCATTTCACTCACTCCTACCACCTCTCTTCCTCTTCCCACTTTTTTGTTGCCCTTCCATCTCTGCTCCACTCTTAATCTACCTTCCACCAGCAGATGGTCAGACACTCCTCCACCCTCCCCTCTCAACACCCGCACATCCAGCAGCCTCCCCACCACTCCCCTCGATTTTACAAAATCCATCGGCGCTCTTTCCACCACTGCACCACGGGCCATCCTTACGCATGTGTACTTGTGGATATCTCGCTTCTTAAACAAACTGTTCCCGACCACCAACTCCTGTTTCATACACAGACCTATCAGGTTTTCTCCTCTGTGATTTCTACCAGGAACGCCATACCTTCCTTTCTCATTTCCACCACTGCATCTCCAACTCTCGCAGTAAGGTCACCTAGTACAACTACAGTGAATTGACCTCCAAAACTCTCAATACACTCACTCAGGTCAGTCCAGAATTGCTCACTGTTCTCGCTACCTGGACCATATGCACTCACAGATACCCATCTTTTTACGGTTAACTTAACTTACACCCATATCAATCTTGAGAACACCTCCTTCCACTCGGTAACGCTACAAGCCAACCGATCACTCAATATCAAAATCACACCTTCACGTGCTCAACCTTCCTCCACACCAGACTTTCTTTCACTTACCACACCAAACTCACATTCTCCCTACGTTGAGGCTCTGGTGGAAATGAGGCTCAAATCAGATCACATTCTCCCTTACCTTTCAATTTCGTCTCACTCAGCGCCAACACATCAAACTTCCTCCTCACAAACATCTCACCAATCTCCCTCCTCTTTACATCATTACTACAGCCACACACATTCAGCGCCCCTAACAATAGGGTTCGGAGAGGCGTGAGCCTCTCCTCCCCCCGCTTCTAGCCCTACGGGGTAGCCTATTATGACTCACGTTGAGGCTCTGGTGGAAATGAGGCCCAAATCAATCAATCAATCCTAACAATAGGGTTCGGAGAGGCGTGAGCCTCTCCTCCCCCCGCTTCTAGCCCTACGGGGTAGCCTATTATGACTCACGTTGAGGCTCTGGTGGAAATGAGGCCCAAATCAAATCTTCCCCCGCTTGTCTTGCCGTCTTTGAGGAAGGGTTTTAAAGATGAAGGGATTCCTAGCCCCTTCGTCCCGCCCTTTTTGGTCGTCGTGTACGACACACAGGGTTACGGTAGCACGATTCTACTCTCGGCTACGAGGCGTCCTTTTAGTCGCCTTTTACGACACGCGGTGGATACGGTAGCAAGATTCTAGCGCCCCGGCTACGTGAATATTTAGAGCACCGCCATGTATACACTGACGGCTCCAAAACCGCGGACGGAGTGGGAGCCGCCACTGTGTGCAGGGACATCCCATTCTCAGCCACCCTCCCACAAGAGGCCTCTGTGTTCTCTGCGGAGCTCTACGCACTCGAACTAGCCATCTCTATTGCCAAAACAGATCGCTTCCCCAAATACGTCGTATTCTCAGACAGCTTACACTGCACTACGAACATCCCGTTCTACGTAAAGTGGAAATGAGGCCCAAATCAATCAATCTACGTAAAATGCTGCTCAATCTCTCTGTGATGTCCGAGACGGGTCAGGCAGTTGAATTCTGCTGGATACCCGGACACGCGGGAATTAGAGGAAACGAACTTGCTGACTCGCTCGCTAACCTGGCATCTGCTCGCCAAGAACAGTTTTTCGCAATACATTACCGGGACTGGCTCCCTATCATCAACTCCCATATAACATCCCGATGATAAAAAATGTGGCAACAGAAAGGACAAAGAATGCTTTCAGTCAAACCCTCAGACGGAGAATCGGGAACAAAGTTCACCAACAGAAAAGACGAAGTGTTCATCAACCTCTTGTGCACGGGGCACACGTGGATAACTCACAACCATCAGATGGATGTCTACACAAGACCGAACGCGCCATCTTGCCCCCGTTGCCACCAAGTGGCTATTAGCGTGAAACACTTCCTGATGGATTGCAACGCACTCGCAGCAGCCCGACGAGCGTTCTTAAATCCCCCGTGCAACCTACAAAGCCTAATCACTGACCAAACCTACCGTGAAAAGCTTATTGCTTTCGGAAAACACACCGGACTATACGATGCTGTCTAAACCCTAAACACCTGTGCAAGTGAGGCGGTCTCACCACCCCATTACGCACAGAGATGACTATACATTTACGAAGGTACGGTAAATGTGATATATGTATATATTTTATATATATGTATATATATATGTATATCTACGCCCCCCGCGCCAACAATCCGCAAACTGTAATGGTTAATTGTTATACTCATGCATCTCACAAACAATTTTCTGTGTATGGGTTTTACAGCGTTGGGAGGGGGGAG
>SDVV010014456.1:0-14797 GCA_016164225.1 Gammarus roeselii | reverse complement strand
AGGCCTAGAGGTAGACCGAAGTTTGGGTGGATGGATGGTCTGAAGCAGGCGTTGGGAAGAAGAGACATGAATGTGGAGGTGGCGAGAGAGCGTGCAATGAACAGGCGTGAGTGGAGGATGGTTGTGAATGGTTGATTTTGACGCTGCTCTGATATGCTTTCCCGCCCTTGGCATCCCGCTGTCTGTCGGGATGGTCGTGGGTGGGGGGGGCTCGGCCATTATGACGCGGCGGGGGTAAACTAGTGAAAACTGTCGGGCCCTGCTGCTGACGACGGTTCCTCGGTGCATTCGGGACCCAGAGTGTAAGTTGAGGGGCTACCGGCCAGGCCCTTTTGCACAAAAGGGCTAAGTTGTGTGAGTGTGAGCGTATGAGGGTGTGAGGTGCGCCTTGCCGTCGGCCACCCCCCCTTCTGGGGGATGCGGCCTAGTGTCTGTATCTGTATCTGTGTCCGTCCTATAGCCCTCACCTCGTGTTTAACGATTGGTCCGAAGAATACCGTGAGTGCCCGACTGACCCGACACCGAGAAGCAAACTCACTCCTCTCCCTATTACAATTCGATTTTAGATAGACGGGCATGCTGAACAAACAAGTAAGAAGAAATGCATGGACACTATCACACTGTCAACGCAGGATGCATTGTAACGCATTGTGATTGATATTTAGGGTGCCTTCAACCGCAAATAACACACTCTGTATTTTCTTTGACCTTCAGAAGGCATACAATTCTACGTGGCGCTATGGAATTCTCCGAGATATCCGTCAGCTGGCACTCCATGTTCACTTCATTCTTCATTCAGAACTTCCTGCGGCGGAGATCCTTCAGGGCCAAAATCGGCAATCACCTTTCAAACATACCTTCCCAATATGAGGTTGTACCTCAAGGTAGTGTAATTTCTTGTACTTATTTGTGATTGCACTTTTCACAAGAATACTACCTCCCTCCCAATTCCAACTACCGGGTGCTATTGCTCAAATGGCTACTTGGTCGGTGTCTCAGGGCATTGCCATTTCCCAAAGCAGAACGTGTGCACTTCATGTACACCAAATCTCAGACTTCATGGACAAATGATCCCTTTGTTAACTTCAGTTCGCATTTCAGGAATATTATTCGATCAGATACTAACCTGGAAGTTCTACGTGTAGCATCTTGAATTAGACAACTTGCATCGATCTATCATTCTTCGGATTGCATCGCATTTCACCTGGGGTTTGACAGACAACATCAACATACCTTAACTGCGCTATTATCCGGTCCAAACTGAATTTGAATTGTGAGAGCGTTGTCTACGGCTCCGCAAGACTTAATATTTTCTAAACATTGGAACCAAACCACATTGCCGCTCTTCGCACCTGCACCCGAGCTTTTCCCCTATTGTCAGCCTCCTAAGTGAAACTGGTGAGCTTAGTCTTGCCCTACGACGGCAACAAAACGATCTCCAATTCCATTGCCATATCCTTTCCCGCCCTACCTCACCTACATATTCTCTTGCCCGTCCTACCTCCCTTCATTTACCACAATCTGACAGGTCCCTCCTTATCTTGCTCTGTCCTCGAGCTTCTCTTGCCCGCCCTACCCCCCTACGTTTACCACAATTTGGCAGCTCCTTCCTTATCTTGCTCTGTCCTCGAGCTTCACTTGCCCGCCCCACCTCCCTACATTTACCACAATCTGGCAGCTCCTTCCTTATCTTGCTCTATCCTCAAGCTTCTCTAGCCCGCCCTACCTCCCTAAATGTACCACAATCTGACGGCTCCTTCTTTGTCTTGCTCTGTCCTCGAGCTTCTCCTGCCCGCCCTACCTCCCTAAATGTACCATAATCTCACAGTTCCCTCCTAATCTTGCTCCGTCCTCGCGCTTCTTACAACGCATTGAGCTCCTCATTGCTGCTTTTGGGCTGCCATGTATCATGGAGGACCCTCTCCCGCGAGAGTGCAATCACTATCCGGCATATACAATAAAATATTCATTGCCCTCATTATCTTATGGTCCGAAAAGCAGATGTTGCATCTCAAATTTTCATGCTGAGACTCATAATGCTTGCTCATCGTTACTGATGGATCAAAAGACGACGATGTTGTAGGCTGTGCAGCGTTACTTCCTGGGCGCGTCGTCGCTAGGAGACTCCCGTCATCATCTTCAGTCGTCACTGCTGAACTCACGGCCATCGCCGATGCCCTCTTAGCGCCAATACCCTTCTAGATGTCAATATCTTAATCTCTACTTCAACACTTGCCACCCTGTTATTTCGGCAATCTTCCACTGGCTTATGCGTTTATCCTTCAGCAACAAGTACGTTTGCTTGTGCTGGGTATAGGGAGACTGGGGTTGTGAGTAATGAGCCGGCGGACGATACGGCGCGAAATCGGCCTACCCCAGCAGCGCAGCGTACACTTTAATATTAAGACTTCTTCCCATTAAAAGAGCTAGGTGAAATAATTTGATCATGATATTGTCTGATGTTCTTTTGATGAATAAATTGCGTATTATCTAAGACGCACCTTGTCAAACAGCCGATCTCGATAGGCTGAATTAATACGCTCCGCCAAATGCTCACTGAGTTCCCTAAGAAGCAATTCAGTCCGAAACCACTTCTAGGCTACTATTTCACCTTGCTTGCCGGTAGATTCCTCCATCCCGGAGAAGCACTGTCATCAACACATTTTGAATTGGATAACCAGTTTTCTTGACCTCTCCCTACAATTGTAATGACTTGAGCATGCCGTAAGCGAGAACAAACACGAAGACGGACGATGACTTGATGCAGCACTGGCTGCTGGCTTGATGTCCGGCGCCAGAAGGGCATTGACTCCCGTACACTATAAAGTCTTGGTACTATAATCTGATAATCACGAACATTGGCTTTCTACCATCCCCATATATTACAGTCACCTAGTGCATGTTCTACAAGACTGGTCAAATAAATGGCAGTCGGGTAGCTAACATTTTGCGCACTTGCTGCAGATGCTACTACGATTTACAAGGTACCATGAACACTTCAGTACTTTATAAGAAAATGTTTCGCCTTCTGTATCTGTGCTGTACTGCCTACAGAAAGCTACCTTTCATCGCTCAGATAACACGTTCATTTTCCCTACTGTTCCTTCCAATGGGCGTCTCCACTACTCCACTAATATAGGTCTCTCTACTAATATAATTCCAGAGAACGCAAGATCATTCGCGAGACCTGCCCCGCCCATTGGTACCGTGACGGAGAAGTCGTCAGCTTGCGAGAGCTGGTGGCGGTAAAGTCAGGCATGGGAGGCAGCGACAAGTCGAGTACTGCGGCTTTGGGAATCTTGGATGAGCTGAAAACACTCACCAAAATGAGTGTCGCTCACATCGCCAAGTGCCAGGTGCGTTACTTAGAATCACCGAGGAAAATGGTCGCAAGGGTTTGAATGTTATTTGATACTACTGGACACATGGTGAGGATGGATGATGGGAGACGAGCGATAAAGGTGACGGATGCTGAGATGAGTGGGTGTAGACATAGAGGAAGACCGAAGTGCGGGAAGAGAGACATTGTGAAGGTAGCGAGTGAGTGAACAATGGATAGGCGTGGATGAAGAATAGGTGTGAATGGAGAATAGGTGTGAATGAATGAGTTCTGGCGCGGCCCTGATACACTTTCCTGCCTTTGACGTCATGAAGAGAAACTGGATGGACATGGGTTGTAGTGGGTCCGGCAGTAATGATGCAGCAGAGATATTCCAAGGCACTTTGTCGGACCCCTGCTGCTGACACTAATCTGGGACCCAAAGTGAGGTAGCAGAATTCTGGCCAGACCATTCAGCACTAAATGGCTAAATTTTGGTGTGTGTATATGAGTGCATCATAAGAGTGTGAGATCCATCTTGCCCGTCGAACTCCTCGTGACTAGGTGATTTGCCCTAGCGTCTGTATCTGTATGAACTACAGGCAGACTTTGCTTTACAAAAGTTTTAAATTCTGGTTATTGTAAGGTCACTAGCAATACTAACTGTCTGTAACCAAATTTTAAATGATGAGCAGAATTGTCTTTTTCGATGTCCAATTCGTCTAAGTATGTATTGCACATTTATTGTTTTTATCACGGTTCTCTGTAGCAAATATTGTGTGAAGGACCCGCTACCGCGTAGAGCGAAAATTGCCACACGTGGTGGACCGTGGACTGCAAACGAATATGCTCCCTTATTTTGGATATTTATACTATACTGGCGTATAAGGGCAAAGGTCATGATAATGAATGCTGCAACTCGAGAGGTATCAGTCTGTTATGTGTGTTGGTAAATTGTACGGGAGAGTGCTGATCAAAAGGATTAAAGATGGTACGGACTGCGTAATTGGAGAGGAACAGTGTGGCTTTAGGAGTGGTAGAGGTTGTGCCGAACAGATTTTTGCAGTGAGACAGGTCTGTGAGAAGTACCTTGCAAAGAGAAAGGATGTGTTCTAGGCCTTTACGAATCTTGGGAAGGCATACGATAGGATTGACAGGGAAGCGCTGTGGAGGGTGTTTTGTTTGTATGGAGTGGGCTGACATCTGTTGAAAGCGGTGCAGCTTCTATGTAGGCAGCCGAGCATGTGTCAGAGCGGGAAGCGAGGTGAGTGATTGGTTTACAGTACAAGTGGGACTGAGATAAGGCTGCGTGATGTCTCCCTGGCTGTTCAACCTCTATATGGATGGAGTGGTCAGGGAAGTGAACGCGAGTGAGCTGGGTCGTGGCTTGGAGCTGTTGGAAGTGAATGAGCGGAGTTGGCAGTCGAGCCAGTTGCTATTTGCGGATGATACGGCCCGTGTTGCGGATTCAGAAGAGGAGCTAAAGGCTAGTGTCTGAGTTTGGTAGAGTGTGTGAGAGGAGGAAGCTTCGAGTGAACGTAAGTAAAAGCAAAGTAATGAGATGCTCGAGGACTGTCGATGCAAGCAAAATTAGTGTCCCCCTAAATGGAGAGCTCTTTGAGGAAGTTCAGCGTTTTAAGTATCCGGGCTTTCATGTGGAGATGACTGAACTTGTGGAAACTGAAGTGAAGGCGCGAGTGAAGGAGGGGTGTGAAGTGTTGTGTGCACTGAAGAGTGTAATGAGCTGTAGGACTTTGTGGATGGAAGCAAAGAGAGGGCTGTATGAGTGTGTTGTTGTCCCAACTGTGCTCTACGGAGCTGAGACTTGAGGGAAGAGTTGAGGAGAGAAGAAGGTTGAATGCTTTCGAGATGAAATGTTTGAGGAGCATGGCTGGAGTAACGCTGAGAGACCGGATCACCAACGACGTGGTTTGAATCAGAACGGGGATGGCAAAGAAGTTGGAGGACAGAGTGGATTCGCGTGTTCTGAGATGGTTTGGGCACATGGAGCGGATGGATGAAGGGAGAATGGTAAGAAGGGTGATAAAGGCGGAGGCGAGTGGTCGCAGGCTTAGAGGTAGACCGAAGTTTGGGTTGATGGATGGTGTGAAGCAGGCGTTAGGAAGGAGAGACATGAATGTGGAAGTAGCGAGAGAGCGTGCAATGAACAGGTGTGAGTAGCGAATGTTTGTGAATGGTTAATTTTGACGCTGCTCTGATGTGCTTTCCTGCCCTTGGCATCACTTTGTCGTGGGTAGGGGAAGGGGCTGGCCATCATGACGCGGCGGGGGAAAACCAGTGAAAACTTTAGGGCCCTGCTGCTGACAACGGACCCTCGGACTGCACTTGTGACCCAGAGTGTGTGTTGCGGGGTTACCGGCCGGACCCTTTAGCACAAAAGGGCTAAGTTGTGTGAGTGTGAGCTTATGAGAGTGTGAGGTACGCCTTGCCGTCGGTCACCTCCTTTTCTGGGGGATGCGGCCCAGTGTCTGTATCTGTGTATCTGTAACTAGCGTTATTCATGGACAGTACTTCTTTCAACCCTGACAGGCCTGTCATGGTCGTGGTTTCATCTGCGAGGTCTGTAAGAACGACATAGCTATTTTCCCTTTCGAGTTGTCCACGGTGCGGGTGTGCGAGGCTTGCGGGGCTTGCACGCACTACCGCTGCATCCTCAAGCAATGTGGCCGCTGCAGCGTCAGGAAGAAGAGGCACCAGAGGACTGCTACGGCCATGGAGGAGGAGACAGGTAGGAGGCTTAGTAGGGATGGGAGGGAAGTGAAAGGGAATGGGCAGCACGGTGCCGCTGGGTCCCGGAGGGAGGGGTCAGGCAAGAGGACTATTGGTGGGGGCAAAGTCACCAGAGAACCGCTGCGGCCTATGGGGGAAGGGTGAGTCGGTGGTGAGGGGAAGTAAGGGATTGGTCGTTGTTGCTCGACCCCAGCTTCTCCTACCATGAAGGTGCCACGGCTGGCGCACAGCCCAAAGCTCGGCAACCAACCGACGGGTGCGTGGTGGAAGTGCTTCAGCAGCTGCATGGCCTTATATTAGGCTTGCATCCCTGTAGAAGCTGAGGCTGTCTCGCGGACGCTCCCACAGATGACGTACTGACGTTATATGGTGGAGCCTGCCGGTGCGGTGTTAGGGCATGTCGTCATGACGTGCTCGACCTTATCGGGTGAATCCCAGCCTCGCAAACAGAGATCGGTTGGGACATTCCCCAGTCTATGTTGGTAATGTATGTGGGTGCTATGTCAAAGGACCAAGCGGTGTTTGCGTAGGAGATTATGCACCCGATGAAATGTTTGTATAGTGTTGTAATTGATTTCTCGGAGTGACTGTAAGTGGTTGTAGTGAGTACCCGAGACACGTTCAGTCCGAGTCTGGCTTTGATGGCGATGCTGTTTGTATTAG
The DNA here is from genome assembly GCA_016164225.1 of Gammarus roeselii. NCBI lineage: Eukaryota > Metazoa > Arthropoda > Malacostraca > Amphipoda > Gammaridae > Gammarus > Gammarus roeselii. Next base: position 8,064 of record SDVV010014456.1, on the reverse strand, counting down.
GCTTGAAGGTCATCCATGCATCATAAGTTACTCCACGGATTTCTCCCTAGGATTCGGTTTGGTTCACGAGTCGCACGAAGTCACGGTCCAACCGGGAGAGGTGAACACTCTTGTTTCCCTTCAGACACCCTTCTTCTTCACCCTTCACTATCTTTATTCGCTAGAGAAACGTCGAATCAGAGGCGACATGATTGAAGTGTGGAAGATTATGATAGGTAAGGAAAACGTCGACCGAGCGAGCCTTTTCACTCTACATTCGAACGGAGTGACTAGGAACAATGGATACAAAATCGTTGAGAAACGTTTCTCACTCGACATCGCGCGCAATTTCTCCACGAACAGAGTTGTCGAAGAACGAGACAAATTTCCAGCGGAGGTTGTGAACAGCAATACAATCGAAACGTTCAAGTCTCGGCTCGATAAGCTCTACATAAATCGCCGATAAATAGCTAAACCGTTCCCTTTCTTGATATTATAAAAACAGAAATGGCACATGAAACTCTCTTAGACGTTCTTCTTCAGAACTTGCTATCTTGCTATCAAAAGGCAACCTAGTTTGGGCCTATAGGCCTGTTGTTGTCTTCCTACACTTGTTAACTATCTTTTCTTTTCTCCTCATCCTGACATGCGAAACTTTTATTTACCTCATTTGCATCCTATGTTTAGTTTAGAAATTTCCTTGCACATCTCAGACTCCTTCTTAACAACTCTCCAAATAGTTGTTGCACATCAACAATCACTCACACGAGTGCACGCACACACAGATACGCACTCACACATACACATACCGGTTCTAACTATTCTCTTTTCGCTGCGCAAATAAGAACCAAGTTGTGCTCTTTCATTCATGCACAATTTTTTTACGGCTATTCCTTCTTCTCTCCATTCTTGCTGTTCTCTTGCGTGAAATTCCCTACATCTAGTGTAGATCTCATGCATGGGATCCACATTTTCTGTCTCTTCTTTATCTTCCCCCTCAGCAGGTGCTGGAGCGCGTAGCCCGGCACCCTGAGGACTACTGCGAATCCTATGAAGCAGGGTAGGTAGTGTGTTAGTCCTCCTTACTGCCATCCGGGGAGTGCTAGGACCATATGGCCTCAGAATCTTAGGAGTTCCTTGACCTCCTGTGGCACCCGTACATACCACAGACGTTCGCCCCGTAAAGGACTTTGACTTTGCGCAGTAGTAAACCTTCGAACATAAAAAAAAGACTAACTTGATGCAGCACTGTTTGCTGGTTTGACATTCGGCGCCAGAAGGACGATGGCTCCAGTGCGCTAGAAAGCCTCGTCACTTTTATATAATCTACTCCAAGGATTGTGGTTGTGGGATATGGGGATGTTGTTTAACGTGACCTGGGGGTGGATGCGGTGTTCACTGTTATCTAGCGTTAATAATGTGAGAGATGACTAGCTTGCGGACACCTTCATTCTGTTGTCCAGCAGCCAGACTTCAAGAGAGTTCAGGTACTGCTAGAGGGGTGCAGCTGCAGTCTCGTGTTTGTGGTGTGTGATTATTGTGAGGTCATCTGCGTATGAGCTGGTGTAGGTGCTGGGTTCTGTTGAAATGGGCGGGTCGTGCATGAAGGCATTTAAAAGGGATGCGGAAAGCACAGAGCCTTGTGGGACACCATTAGGGAAGTAGCTAGTTCGAGATGGCTTATTATTGTAGACAGTGTGTGCATGTCTACCGGAGAGGAAATTAGAAAGCCACTTCTTGTAGTTAGGATGGATGTGTGTGTCGAGTATTTGTTTTATGGGGACGTGTCTTGGAACTGTGTCGAAGACCTTACTAATATCGATAGCGCATACCAGGGTGCGTTTGGCTGGCTTCTTTTCGTTCAAGTCTTCATGGATGGTCTGAGATTGCTGATGAGTGTGGTTGTTGAGTGTTAAGCCCTGAAACCGTGTTGCGTAGAGGAGAGTAGGATATGTGCGTTAATTTTGTTAAGAACCAGTCTTCAAGATTTTTGAGGGGTTCGTGAGGAGAGAAATGGGTCTGAATGAGGCCGGATCTGTAAAAACTTGGTTGGGTTTCAGGATGGGGATGGTTTTAGTTTGTTTCCAAGTTTGGTATTGTATTGTGTTGAACGGAAAAGTTGATGTCTGTGAGAGCCGTGATGGCGTGTGGCCCGAGATGTTTGAGGTGAATGTATGATATGCCATCTGGGCCCGCTGTTGAGGATTTTTGGTCTGTCGGATGACGGCTATGGTCATGGCTGGTTTGAAAGAGGATCTGTGTTTGGATCGATCTGCAATCTGTGTAACTGTTGGAGTATCCTGTTGCCTGGGTGGTGCGGTAGGTGGCAAGTGTTTGCATAGTATGTAAAGAAATTTCGAATGAAAGGCGCCAATAATCAATAGAGGAAGGGATAGGGAAGTGACACAGAATTATACATACGTGGCTGCATAGCCAATCCACTTACTTTCACGGCTATCTCGCGGGATGATCAATGCTACCATAGCGTGGTAGAATAGGATAGACTAGCGAGGGTAAGGAGGGTGAAGATTTACAGACACCGTCAAAGGAGTTTATGCAGAACTGTCAACTTTGTGTAGGGAGGTTGACTGACTGGACTAATAACTCGGTAATTCGATAGGGTTGTATTTACTAATTTAATGTGAGCATTCGTTTCATCAAAAAGTACCTAACAGGTTTACAATCACCGATGTTATTTATATTGCAGCGACGGTGGCTTCTAGCGCGACGTTTAACAATATACATTAGAGCTGTACATCCTTCCAGCCCGGCAACAATACACAGTGCCGCGTCGACTCCAACTTGCGGCTCAAAACGTTATAGCACTTAACCAGAAAATTCGTAGAAGAGGAATTAGTAAGCGGGCATGCGATTTGTGCGAGACAAAATAATAGACACGAATGGGGTGATATTTCTTTTGGTGGCGTTCTGCTGATCACTGCACAGCTTCTTCCTCTCTGAAAGGAGAACAAAACCCTCACTCAGTAAACGGCTGTCAACGATTGCTTGCTATTGTTTATCTATATCGTGTATAGAGAGCATATTTCAATGTATGTTAACAAGTCATTACGATTGTTTGGTAAATCTCGCATGCAAGTGTTATGTCGAAATGTAGACGTGCCTCTCACCCTTTAAGCTGTCCAGTCCGTTGACAGATGAGTCTAACTCCTTTCGTTTAATTTGGCGGCACTCCCGGCCTGTTTTCATAAAAACAATGCCCCATTTTAGATTGGATAGTGATTCCTTTACAGTAATGACAGTATGTTACATTTTGTGTTTATTCTTTATTAATTTCACCCTTTCCCGTGAACCGACAGATGCAGAGCCCCGATGCATACCTGAATATGATTGTTGTAGTTAATGTTTCCGATGTGATGTCCTGTACGTGGCTGCTCACGTAGGTACTATTTTATTTATTAAGTGTTCACTGTTTCGCTTCACTTTTTTCTGTTGCCGTCTCACAGACTCGATTTCAAACACTTAGTTTTGTTGCCCGTTAACAACCCCCGAGCTCTTGAAGCTTTCGTCTCACTTATTTCGCCTACTGCGTATCTTCCCCCTCAACTCGTTCCTTTAAGAGCCCAGTGTCAGCCTATCTGAACGCCTTCGCGGTTGATACCCTCTCTTGTTCCCCACGAGCCTCAGAACTTACACCAATAGGGATTGAACCTCAGTGCCGCGGCGAATAAGCTCCGCCCTTTAAGCTTTACCCAAACTTTGTCATGAGTATCCCGTGTTCTATTAGGCAGATGAATGTGTTGATCTAAATACTGTACGTCCGCTTGTTGTTGGTCTGATGGTGTGGGTGTTGAGTGGTAGGATTGCCTCAAGTGTGTACATGTGGTTCGTGTTTTTGATGTTGAGGCACCTGATGAGTCTCCATAATATTGATGGTAAAAGTCAGAAGTTAGTGTTGGCGAACACATCCCGCAATATGTTCGTCTGTTGCTCACGGATGTCTGCGTCTATTTATGCGCTAAGACTTTGAATCTAGTGATTCGGTCGTGGTGGAGGGTAAATTACGAAAGTGGCATCGTTGCTGAATTTTCCGCTTAATGCTGGCCAAGGAAGCTGGATTAAAGCCACTGACGAACCCGGCGGGTATATACTTTTTGTTCGCTTGGGCAAGTACTGTGGAGAAGTGTTTTGTGGCTTATTATATATATATGTGATGGGTAAACGCATAACAGGTCCGTTGCACCCCGGAGGGAGAGGCCAGTAGTGGGAGGCAAAGGCTCCATAGGACCGCTGCGGCCCAGGTGGGTTAGGAGGCAGATAGAGGGCAAGTAGTTAGAGGGGGAGTAGATGCACCACAGGACTGCTGCGGCACGGGAGGAGTTAGGAAGGGGGCTGGTAGTGGCGCAAAAGCATTTGTAAACGCATTGCACAGACAATTCCTGGTTTATTTACCAGTAATTTTCTCAGTTCATTTCATTGCAGCTATATTCTCACATCTTGAAGCATCCATCTGTCACCGCAAAGGCTGTTTTTAGTGATTGCTTCTTACCTAATTGATATTGTCATCTTTCTTGTCTGCATTTACAGATAGTCCTTCATCTTCCTCCACCCCACCACCCTCGAGCAGTGGCGTCCAGCAACGTTCTGCAGGCGGCAATGTCGACTGTCCCACTGGCAGCGTGCTCTGCTAGTCAGCTGCTTTGAGACTGGTGACGTCATCTGCTTCACAACGGTCCGGTCACGTCTTGTGACTGGTGACGTTAGCTGATTTACTACGGTCACGCCTTGTGACGTTATCTACGAAAAATGCAAAAATGCAACTATTGGCTAATGAGGGTGAGTGAAGTGCAATAAATCGGATTTATGATCATTGTAGCACTAGAAAAGCTGCTATACGGAGACATAATTATTCCTGATGACGGGTCTGCCCTCAGGAAAAGAATAAGAGTTCTGTCAACCGTGTCATTCACAAGTTCTTTGACCATCATGGTAAGGAAAAACAGATTGGCGATTGGTTCACTTTGTGCGTAGGTTCAACATCAATGTTCTAGTAAGGGTTGTGCTGCTGCCGTCCTGTGTGAGACACACTGAACTCTTTAGTGTTGATAGCTAAGCACTTATATTTTACTTCCCAGTAATTGATCACGATTTGTTAGTTGCCTTCTGAGTGCAAACATCGACGGCAGTTTCGCTGGTTTCCCTGTGAAATGGGTTCCGTGATTTGATTTCTCCGCATAACGACTAAGGAATTGATGTTAGTTTGAGTTATTTGTTACAAACTGTTAAACGTGATGCATTAAGGTTCCAAGTGTAACTGTGATACAATTTTCTAAGAATTTGTTTGTCTTTCCTGGTTATTGTATTCTGTTTTTATTTACCTGACACATGAAAAAAATAAATTGAATTATGAACCTCAGTCGACTTTGATATGGTGGCCCGTAGACAGCTGCCTTGCAGGGGGCGCTGGTAGACCAGGAGATAAGTGAACTTCTTTTTGGTTGGAGAGTTACGACCTGGATGCTGTAGGATTAGTTCTTCGTCACACTAGAATGGTCAGGACTGATTTCTCTTTTTGTCACGCAACCTGCCTCTACGTTTTCTTCTTTCCATCCTTGCTGTTCTCATGCCTGAGGCTTTCCTGGGCGGGAGCACATTTCTCGCTTGGCATAGCTTCCTGTTTCTTGTCCCCTTTCCGTTTGTCACAAGAGTTGACATTTCTGCCGTAGGCGCAAACGCTGTGCCAACTTACAGCCTACAATCATTAAATATACGATTTTTATTTAGCTATTTGAAGTCTGTTGATTACTCATATGCACCATATTTATATTATTTTCGTATTATTTGATCGCGAGTGCCTTAGAATAGTTCTCCTTCACGGTGCCACTTATATATCACTCTATACTGTACATACTAGCTACCTTAATTTCCATTCACATCTTTAATCAGTCGCTCGAAGGGTATTGGTATACACAATGTCGCCAGCTCCTTCATGTTTGAGGAATTAGGTAATCACATTTGCGCGTGTTTTATGTTCCTTTCATGAAGACTTCAACATAAGCTGGGCCAATAGATGATGTTTCGATCCAATCACTTGCTGCAAGTTGACCATTCCGAGCTGGCATCACCGCTGTTCTTGCCAACAAGTTCACTATGCTAAGGTACCTCTTCTGATGTGGGCTTCACGAAGAGTTTTTTTTTGCGGTAAGCCAACGCAACTGCTCTTGCGGTGGGCTTCACAAAATTTATTTGTCGTAAGGTAACTCTTCTTGGGGTGGGCTCCACGAGGAGTTTCTTTGTAGCAAGACAACTGTTCTTAGAGAAGTTACCTTGAGGTAAGAAATCTGTTACTGGGGTAATTCCCACGAAGAACTACATTGTGGCAAGGCACTGTGCTTGGGGTAAGCTCCACGCTGAACTTGATGCAATTGCACTTGCGAAGCTCAATGAAGAACTTCCTTATGGCAAGGTAACTGTTCATGGGGTAAGCTCCACGAAGAGTTTCCTTGTGGCAACGTAATTGTTCTTGGGTAAGCTATACGATAACATTCCTAGGGGAAAGACTTTTGTAAGATTTCCATCCCATTCCCTACTTACCCCTTGACTTGAGTTGGCTTTGGTTAGATTGTGCAAAAGGCTGCCTTGAACCCGAATTGGCCGTATTTAACAGATCACTTCTCGAAACCGTTACAGCTCTATTCATCATTAGCTTGGGTGCCGATTTATATATTGATTTTTATAATTAACAGATACATGTCAGGATTCATTTTTTCACTCCAGCTTCCTAACTCTCTATTACTGTATTATATGATGTATGTCATTTTGTTGTGTCGACATTCCAAAGTTGTCTTGATTATAACCAAAGCAAATGTGATTCAAAGAGCTTGTAATGTTGATAAGCTGTACGAAGTAAATACTGTATGTTAGTTTAATGTCAGAAGTATTGTTTCGGTGTTTGGAACGGTTTGGGAGATCACAAGGAAGTCAACACGAGTCGGGCTGGTTTCCTCGATCGAAGGTGTCTGTCTGCGGTGGCGACGTCTGAGGGTCCCAGCCCAACGAATGTTGCTCAACGAGCTCTTTTTCATCGTATCGCCGGTGGGGATGGCGTCGTTTCCGCGTATGACCCGTCGAGACTTTCAGGAAACCAAGACAAAACATTGACTACAACTTTGATCATAAGACTTATCCTATAGCTAGTCCACATAAGGTCAACCCTGCACGCATTTCGTTGGTACGATGCAGTGTGGCTGAGGGATTTGAACGCAACGCCAGAAACAAATTCTGGTGTCAACAGTAAAATAAGTATTGCACACGATGGCAATTTATTAACTGCCACCCAACATACAAAGGCAATACAGATGTTAGTAATACACTCTCCACCTCGCCTCTAGGGCCGTCGTGGCCGATTGGTTAGCGCGTCCGACTGCAGTGCATGCCTCTGGTGCTACATGTCGCGAGTTCGAGCCTCGGCAAGGACATGGCGGTCTTGTGTCGAGGAGATTGGGCGCCTCCCTCCTCTGTGTCAGCCGAACTTAGCCACCCTCCTAATTAGAAGGAAACGGCTATATGTTTATACATACATACAAACATACAAACATACAAACACACATACCTTGCCTCTAAGCCGGTCATCGTCCCAACATGCACGTGTCGATGGGAATCAGGAGTTCTAGACGGTACGCTGGCTGCTGTATTCACCGCCTCTGGTATAAGCTGGGGCGAAAAAACATCAACCTTTCCCTTACAGCGCTTTTATTGATTAGTGGAAAGGAAGGTGGTTCGCATCCGCCGATGCTCGTAACTGAGAAAGCGTTGGTGCCTGCAAAATTCATTGTAGACCAAGGGACATAACCTGTAATTCATGTAGTGTATATCATTGTTCTATTGTTTGAAGATATTATTTTTAGGCGTATGATCTTGTTCGAAGTATTACTTGTAGTGTTTCTTATCATGAATTTTCATGTTTTCCCTGGATGGTCGGCAACATTATAAGTCCTATGTGAGTTGGTGTGTTTCTTGAAAATTGCTTGATTTTTGCATTATGCAACGTCAGGTGTGCTGTATGAGTAACATACCTGAGTAATCTGGGCTCTGAGCAGATCCGTGATAGACTATTTGCTGTCTTGC
>SDVV010014455.1:0-14799 GCA_016164225.1 Gammarus roeselii | reverse complement strand
ACAGCCGCTGCACAACGAGAGCCGTGCACGGCACTCCACAGCCGCTGCACAACGAGAGCCGTGCACGGCACTCCATAGCCGCTGCACAAAGAGTGCTGTGCACGGCACTCCACAGCCGCTGCACAAAGAGTGCCGTGCACGGCACTACACAGCCGCTGCGCAAAGAGTGCCGTGCACGGCACTCCACAGCCGCTGCACAACGAGAGCCGTGCACGGCACTCCACAGCCGCTGCACAACGAGAGCCGTGCACGGCACTCCATAGCCGCTGCACAAAGAGTGCTGTGCACGGCACTCCACAGCCGCTGCACAAAGAGTGCCGTGCACGGCACTACACAGCCGCTGCGCAAAGAGTGCCGTGCACGGCACTCCACAGCCGCTGCACAACGAGAGCCGTGCACGGCACTCCACAGCCGCTGCACAACGAGAGCCGTGCACGGCACTCCATAGCCGCTGCACAAAGAGTGCTGTGCACGGCACTCCACAGCCGCTGCACAAAGAGTGCCGTGCACGGCACTACACAGCCGCTGCGCAAAGAGTGCCGTGCACGGCACTCCACAGCCGCTGCACAACGAGAGCCGTGCACGGCACTCCACAGCCGCTGCACAACGAGAGCCGTGCACGGCACTCCATAGCCGCTGCACAAAGAGTGCCGTGCACGGCACTACACAGCCGCTGCGCAAAGAGTGCCGTGCACGGCACTCCACAGCCGCTGCACAACGAGTGGCGCTGCTAGCGAGTAACGCCGTTGTTTTGGCAAACTTCACTGTAGCAATTACAACAGGCGTGATGAAATACACAAACTTTGCGAACTCCAGACGACTCGGTGAATTCTAAAGGAATCGACAGCAGAGTACAGGAACCAACACAATAGAACGCTCACAGTGACCGGGATAATTAGAGTTCTTCACGCGCCCAAATTTCTGGAACTGAAGGACCAAAACAATTACGCACTCCCTGTAAATGTCATCAAGTTCAATGTTACAGGCTCAACCTTCAATTGCTCTGGACAAACCACAACTAGCAATGTCAGCGTCAGCGTATCGTCGTATGATTTGAACATTAGTCCTTCTCCAAAACATTTTCCGCAACGTGATCTGCTCCAGGCAAGCACTGACCACCCCCACCCCAATCATTTCCATTCAGCTTAGTAAACCTCACAAGATACGTGCCCACCTAATCCATATTAGGCGGACACAGCAGGTCAGTTCCAGCAAAGGCGGTAAGGCTTATCGCGACGTTGATGAGCCTTAGTCTCTAGAGAAATTAATGCCAAGAACTTCCAGCGACGTGAGCTGCACCGCGATGAAGTCTGAGGCATAAGAGGCTCACAGGCCTCACTAAATCCTGATTGCATTAGCCTAGTCCTAATAATGCTAGACCTCGTCCTCCACATCCGAACGATGATGTCTCCAGGCATCGAGTTACTGGTCACTTTTTCACCAGGAATCAGATTGGTCACACACCGTCAAGGTGATGGGGTGCTCCATCACACGTGCGCAATTATACTGATGTTCAACGTTTGGTGTTCGAGCACTGTTGTTCGAGCACTGTTGTTCGAGCACTGTTGTTCGAGCACTGTTGTTCGAGCACTGTTGTTCGAGCACTGTTGTTCGAGCACTTGTTCGAGCACTGTTGTTCGAGCACTGTTGTTCGAGCACTGTTGTTCAAGCACGGTTGTTCGAGCACTGTTGTTCGAGCACTGTTGTTCGTAATACAGTGCTCGAGCACCGTTGTTTTAGGCATTAAACGCTCGTGTCAGCAAGTTGTGATGATGCAGTGTTCCATGAACAAACATACCTCTCGCATTCTCAATTCTATGACTTAAGCATCCTTCCATCTCACTGAGAGCGGCCCATGTCAATACTGGTCCCCTTAAGAGGCTGTTTCAATGGTGTACTCCATGTTATGATATAAGTAAAAGTGAAAGACGTACAATTAGGAAGATTGTTTTAGTATAATCGGTTTGGAAATATTTGAAGTTTCGAATTGGGGAAAGCAACATATAATGTATGTCATTACTGAACATCGCATGGCATGTTATCTTGAAAACGGGAGAAGAAACGACCAATGATTTTTTTATTTTTCTGCTAGTTCATCCACGGACTATTACCTCGCTTGGTACGCGTCCATTGATGAACTCACCAGCTTGCTCTTCCGCAAGATTATCGACGTAAATAATAATAATAATAAAAGCTTTATCAACAGTCAGCATGGGCATAGTATTACAATTGAGACATCTTATTTTAGGGTTACAGTGAGAAAGTTATAAAATTACCGCACACAACTAAGAACGAGTTACGGCATACAACTCTATCCTGCCTATGCGTATAGTAATTCTCTCCATCGCCTTAACAATGACGAGGCAGCGAGCGCATCACCAGAGCAGATTGCAACGAGGATTTCATTTGGGAAGTTCGTAACTCGAGTCATAAGGCTGTGTGCCGCTTTACGGAACCGTATCTTGATGTGATCTGATTGGTTTTCAGCGAAAACCCTGCTCGCTGACGTCGAGCGAGGGACCTACATCAGCCGTCTAAATGTGTCATAACTCACAGTCAATTTCCTCACGCTATTTTGAAAGTATTTTCTTCAGTGCATTACAATAAATAGGGTAACAATATGATTTGAAGAGCTGGATTTTAGCTTCCCTTTGTGTAAACGAGAATTTTCGTATCAGCATGTTACCAACTGCATTTCGCCACATTGTTTGCTTTGCAACATCCTTGTCATCTGTGTTATCTGCTGTGATGATGGGCCTAGATATCGAAATTCATCCACATAATCCAGTGCAACACCGCCTAGTTTTATCTCAGTCGATAGGTAGTAACTAGGACCCTTCGGTCTAACTAGCAAATTGAATTTTCGTTTACGTTAACTCAAATAGTGTTCTCGGCAATGAAGTTTTATGTGTACTATTTAAAAAAATTGAAAACCCATTGCCAGATGATTGATGTAAAGGATTTGATAATAATTTAATAATTATACTAATTGCCATCCATATATGTAGGTATGTGTGTACACATATGAATATGTATTATACTGATTGTCATCCATACATGTAGTTAGGTGTGTGCACATATGAATGTGTATTATACTGATTGTTCATCCATATATGTAGGTAGGAGAGAGCACACTTGAATGTGTATTTGTATGTGTACATGTATGATGGTACAATGTGAATTCCATTCAATTCCATGAAGGCGAGTCAGCAGCACACTAGAAATGAGCTGCGATGTATTCATTTTAGATTTATCAATCCCATGCACATGTGTTTTTATAAAATTTTCAATAACATATATTGTGAATCATGTTTTGAAACATGAAGTAGCTACAAACCGGCCGCCGACAGGAGGTGTGCTGTCATAATGTCACTTTATCTCTCGTTTCGCTAATTCAAATAGCGCATATGAAAACTAAGTTTGATGTATTATACCTAAGTATTGAAAACCCATTGCTAGACGATGGAAACAAACGATTTAATAATAATAATAATACAGTTTTTGCAGTGTTATATACAATATCATGAGGTTCAGCAAATTCATTAAAGATATCAAGAAGCTTTTGCATTGCTGAGAGAGTCGGTGCTAACAGCACCATATCATCTGCATCACTAAGATTGTTAACACAGCAGTTGGCGACATGACACTCTTAGTTTTCTCTACTTAGAAGGTAATTCAACTCATCAGTGTACACGTTATCCAACAGTGGCGATAGCTGACCTCTCTGCCTAAGTCCGTTTTTACAATGATAAGTGGCCGATTTCAAACTACATCATTGCAAATCTGAATGTTTGGAGTAGGTTGGGTGCGCGTAAGAACAATGTGATTTGCAAGTGTTCGAACACGTCTTCTGGCACATGGTGGTCTTCGAGCACTCAGCGTCGCTCAGGAGATTGTGCCTGCATTGATGGTGAAGCTAGAACTGGTCGGACAGTAATGGAGCCCAGTTCTACTCGTAAACTGAATGAACAAATCACCCAAATGTCCAGTCTGTCCTTGGTATTGAAGGTGATTTCCAAGTGTTCGGGAAATTCAGGACAGTCATTGAACAGGCTAAGGGTGTCATATGGGGAAAACTATTTCTTTTTTTGCTGCAGGTTTTGGAGTTCAACTGAGGTAGTTTTGGGATTGAGAGTTGTTATATAATGTTAAAAGGCATGGTGAATAATACTTTGAACAGCATTTCAGATTGAGCCACCAATTCAGCTTCCAGTCACTCCCATCATTTCCTCGGAGTACATTTGAACTAAGGGAAGAAAAACATTTCCTTCCGATGACATTCAACTATATCGAAGGCAAGATCACTATTAATTCAAAGTTTCGGTAGCATCGATTCACTGTTGAGGTAGATGTCATAGCTTGCATGCAAAGTAGGTAACGGAGGGCTATCTACACAAGACTCAACGAGTGCTCGCAAGCTCGGCATTCTAGGCCCGCTCCGCAAAGACCCACTAAAACCTCACAAAATTCCATTTTGACACGCATAGGTCCACTAAAATCCCACAAAGGTCAGCCGAAGGTTCGCTAAAAATTGTTAAAAACCCACAAATTACCGCTAAAGGTCCCCAAAGGTACGCTAAAATATCACGAAGGCTCTCAAAGCCCCAAATAGGTCCGCCAAACCCCTCGAAAGATGCTTTCAACCCCGCTAAAGTCCGCCAAGCCCCTCAATGTCTCTCGACCCCATCTGTTAATTTCGTGTTTAATCGGGCGCGAAGAACAGCGGCCAGTCTCCTCAGGGCGATAGTGGAAGAGGGTCGAAGGAGGGAGAACCCGAGGGCAAGGGTATTACAACCTGAGGGGAAGACACTCGCGTACAAATTAGGGCGACAAGGGGAAAATGAAATTCAAAAAACAGGAAACTACAGCGCATTTCTAGCTTAGTAGTGATTTTTTCCCCAAGAAATAAAGATAGGATCCGAGCAAAAATACACCTAAAAAGGGTAACACAAACAGAAACAAAACTAAAGTAAACCCGAAATGGTAACAAAAAGATAACTATTTGTGGAACCTGATATGTATTAGAAGGTTGCAAAGAGAACGCGTTCGAAGCAGCAAACAAATTGGTCCAACGTGTAATCAAGCATTCAATAAAGAATAAATGGCCAAACAGACCTGGGAACAATGAAGACTTGACGCACCGCCTGATGAAGATTCTCGAGTCAATTGTTTCATATATTATTTATTATTTCGAAATAATATTTCGTATCATAACGAAAGACTTGAACATTAATATACACGTGGCCAAAACCGAATTTGAAGCAAGGGGATCAGCTGAAACAATCAACGAACAACAGCCAGGATTTCGTAGTTTTTACTCGCGGATCAATTGAATTAACAAAGCCAACTTTGTGCAAATGAAAAAGGAAGGCCTAATTGATCCCTGGGGGCAGCAGGAGGCCACAGAGCCACGACTACACTCGGTGACAGAAAAGGCGGGAAACATTCGAGAGCATGGTTCGGGGAGAATGAGGGAAACATTCAAGTGCATGGGTTGGGGAGAATGAGGGAAACATTCAAGAGCATGGTTTGGGGAGAATGAGGGAAACATTCGAGAGCATGGTTTGGGGAGAATGAGGGAAACATTCGAGAGCATGGTTTGGGGAGAATGAGGGAAACATTCGAGAAGATGATTTGGGGAGAATGAGGGGAACATTCGAGAGCATTGTTTGGGGAGAATGAGGAAAACATTCGAGAGCATGGTTTGGGGGGAATGAGGGGAAACATTCGAGAGCATGGTTTGGGGAGAATGAGAGGAAACATTAGAGAGCATGGTTTGGGGAAAATGAGGGGAAACATTCGAGAGCATGGTTTGGGGAAAATGAGGGCAACATTCGAGAGCATGATTCGGAAGAACAAGGGGAAACATTCGAGAGCATGATTTGGGGAAAATGAGGGGACACATCCGAGAGCATGGTTTGGGGAGAATGAGGGGAAACATTCGAGAGCATGGGTTGGGGAGAATGAGGGAAAACATTCGAGAACATGGTTTGGGGAGAATGAGGAAACATTCGAGAGCATGGTTTGGGGAGAATGAGGGGAAACATTCGAGAGCATGGGTTTGGGAGAATGAGGGAAATATTCGAGAGCATGGGTTTGGGAGACTGAGGGAAACATTCGAGAGCATGGGTTGGGGAGAATGAGGGAAACATTCGAGATCATGGTTTGGGGAGAATGAGGGGAACATTCGAGAGCATGGTTTGGAGAGAATGAGGGGAAACATTAGAGAGCGTGGTTTGGGGAGAATGAGGGAAATATTCGAGAACATGGTTTGGGGAGAATGAGGGTAACATTCGAGAACATGGGTTGGGGAGAATGAGGGAAACATTCGAGAGCAGGGTTGGGAAAAATGAGGAAAACATTCGAGAGCATGGTTTGGGGAGAATAAGGGAAACATTCGAAAGCTTGGGTTTGGGAGAATGAGGGAAACATTCGAGAGCATGGTTTGGGGAGGATGAAATAAGCCATGCATTCATCGTAAAGAGAGTATGTTTCATTTTCCTGTAAGTCGTTGTGCAGAAGCCTGAACGGGAGGATAAAGCCATCCTCCCCACCACAGGTGTATCTTGAGACAGTGTCAACGGGGTAGGAAAGCATCCTTTACGAGAGGAGCTTTACTCCATTACTCATTTAGCCAAAGAGGCAATTAATGTGATGCGGCAAAGGGTAAAATACGGCACACGGGGACGGCAGGGATAGGAAGCGGCTAGTGGACAGCTGCAGGGCTGTCCACCAGCCCCGCCCGGGAGAGTGAAGGACGACTGGTGGACTGATCTGGCGGGGGATTGAGGACGGCTTGTGAACAGGTCAGCGGGGCGGGGAAAGAACACAGATGGTGAATCGTCATGCGGGCGGGGGATAGGAGACTGCTTATGAACAGCTATGCGAGGCGAGGGATGGCGGACGGCTGGTGAACACCTCTGTGGGGCGGGGGATTGAGAACGGCTGGTAGACAGATCTGCAAGGAGGGGAATGTAACTAAAGACTACTTGCATTGCATCTTTTCCCGCGCAAGAACCGACGTTGCGGGCTCATCGTACATTGCACAAATCAAACATTGAATGCAGAGGAAAGCAAAAGAGATTATGCCATTATTAAACATAAACAATACACGTGAAGCATGTGACCAGTTGAAGTGATCAACATGTCCCCCAATACAATTCCACTTGGTAATGCATTGGTACCCCAGAGACTGCAAGTAAAACTGTCTCAACGCATTTTGACTATCATGGGATAGGAGCGTCAACGTTTTACATTGCTGGTCAAAAACAATCAAAGCCTATGACCAATACAAGTAATAAGAGGGCGCAGGTGCGAGTTAAGGGGGAGGACAATAAGTGTGGCCCTCCTGCCCCATAGACACCAGCCATTATGAGATTGAGCCAGTGGGGGAGAGACAACGGAGAACGGGGAGACAGAAGCGAAGATATACCGAGGAGATTGAGGGCACAAAACGGAAGAGGAGAACAAGACAGGGAAGGGGCACAAGCCAGATACAAGGAAGAGGCACAAAACAGACACAGGGCAAGATACAAGGATTAGACATGAGACAAGGAAGGGGTACGAGAAAGTGGAGGGGCACAAAACCGAAGAAGGCAGAGCGGTCTGAAGGCAGCCGCGCACATCTCGTGATTCTCTCATAAAGCTAATCCTAAGCCGTTGTGTAGCCTCGAAATAATCACTCCTCGAAAAGTTTCCAGTGACTACCTGTTTCCTTTCCCTCCAGCGCTAGCATCTGAAGACAAAGACCTACGAAGTCAATATTGGAGCAACGATCGTGGGAGAACCTCGTTGGAAAAAGTAACGCTATAAACCTAAATAAATACACTTCTGAGGATCAGAGCAGGGAGCTGTGTACAAAAGGGCGGGAGGGCGAGATACATTTGAGGATGATAGAAAGGCTATAAAAAGACGGAGGGAGACAAATACACTTGAGCAAAGCTGCGTACACACGAAGAGGGTGGCGATAGGTGTACACCCGAGGATCAGAGCAAGGCTGCGTACACACGAAGAGGGTGGCGATAGGTGTACACTCGAGGATCAGAGCAAGGCTGCGTTGACGGACGGGGGGAACACGCACAATCGAGGATCAGATTATGGCTGTGTGCTGACAGACGAAGAGCGGTGAGGACTCGACATGGGCACGCGAGGATCAGAACAATGATGCGAGCAGGCAGACTTGTGGACAGATGTTCAAACAATTTTGAGAATCAGAGCAATATTATGTGTCAAGTGCATCGCATTTTTTTCGCCTGAAGCTGCTGCAGTTCTCCTTTCCAGTACTCAAGCCGATTGACTGCTGGTCGCCTGTTTTTGCGTGGGATAAGCTCACATTCAATATTTTTTCAAGTGCAGTCCAAAAATGATTTAACGATTGATTGGCTTCTTGGCCGAGGATAATATGTGTTATCGCCGTTGACTCTCTTAAGCCATCAAAGTTGGCTGATGTAAAGTTAGGGACTTTATCGTACTTTATTGACACTTTCAACCAGAACTCTATCTTGAAACGGATAGTTATGATCGCTGGTTCCGATTCTGCCACTCGCAACGTTCGTGACGTAAAAGTCGCTTGCACTTGATAGAAGATCAAGGATATTTCTGCTTTTTATATGTGTCTGCACCATTTGGGTCATGAAAACATCGTCTGCAAAATCGATCAGGTGTTAGCCGGTGGCAGCGCATATGTGTGTTCCCCAATCTATGTCGGGGATATTGAAATCTCCCAACACAATACTGTGTTGTGTTGTGACGACATCGACGAGGGAGCTGTAAAGATCGACATCTGCATTCCTGCTTCTTGAGGGATGATGGACAAGGGTGATGACATTTTGTATGTTTACCGACTACTTGAATTGATAACATATCGTGTCCGCTGCTTGGAATAGTGACTTCTAATATCTGCCGAGTGTTTCTTTTACGAGGAACAACACTCCTCTACCCTCTCGGCCTTGTCTATATGTGAAATAGCAAGTATCCGGAGAGGGTGAATTCGCCTATATAATGTCTGTTGCTCAATTTCATTCACGAGTCTGTGATTGTTATCATGCCGATATTCTCTTTCAATGTAAGGATACATAATTCTTCGATTTTGTCTCGGAGACTTCTGGCGTTCACATAGTAACACTCGAGAGTACCGTTAGTTACAGCAACTTGATTTTTTAAATTGTACTGCTTCTACTTGGAGGCGTTGCGTCGTAGTCACAAAAATTGTTTTCGTTTACAAGGATTTCACTAGCAAAGCAGCGACTACTGCCTCTAAGTCGGATTGGATTTAATGTCAGGAACTCTTTGGCTAAGACCTACGGTGATGTTTTGATGGGCTCTTGTATTGTTTGTGTATCTGGTGTTCGCACGGGTGGAGGCCGTTATGTCATTTCGTCGGGCCCTGCTGAAGGAGTTGTTGGTTGGATATCGAGTACAATTTTCTTACTCGTTTTCGGTGACGAAGACCAGCGCCGGTGTTTTAAAGGATGTTTTCGAGTGTGTCAAGTCCAAGCGTGTTTCTGAGCTTCGCAGAAAGTTGCTAGGCGATTTTTAAGAAAAATCATCTTGCTTAACTTGTAACTTCTTTGGTCGGATGGGGCAGGATGCCATGTCTTTAGCTCAGACTTGTATAAATAGTTTAGAAGAAGGTATCTTTTCCTTGAAGGTTACGCCTTCAATCTTGTCAATTTTTTACGTCTGTTACGCCGAAAATTTTCAGTTGTCTCCCTTTTCGTAGTCTCCCTTTTCCGATTTGAGGAAAATATTGTGAGTGGCAATTACAAAGTCACTATAAGGTGACTTTGTAATTGCCACTCACAACATTTTCCTCAAATCGGTTATGTGTGGGTTCGGTTGCGGTGAGATAGTGGCCCGTCGTGTGTTGCATTGTCACAGCGCGAATGCCTCCTGCTCACCACAGTTGTGTACAATGCCTCGCTATCTTTGATTCAGTTTTCTATCAATTTCATGCTGTCGTTTGTCTCTGCGTCTAGAGCTGTAAGCTTCTTGGCCAATTCAGAGTGTAGGTGCACTTTAAGTTCTCCTAATTGATTTAGGGTGGCCGTAGCAGTTTATTTGACTGCTGCTAAGTCGCTGCTCATCTTATCTATGAATTCGTGAAATTGGTTCAGCACGTCATCCAATTTGAATCCAACAGCTAGCAACCGAGTACCCGTGTTGACTGTCTCTGTATCCGATGAGCCATTGGACGCCCGACGGAATCGTTCTTTCAGCAGTTTGATTCACTCTGCCTGTTGACAAAGTTTAAAGCGCTCTGTCTTGTATTCCCCATTTGGGGGACTCCTGCGCAAATTTCTGGCAGAGCTAGAGAACTATCGCAAAACATTAGTTTGGAGGCGTGCGATTGGTGGCAAATGCCATATTCTAGCTTAACAAGAACCATCTTGGACTGGTAAAGAGAGTACCGGTGGGAAATGGAGACCGTTCGTTCGAGTTATATTTTATTTATTTCTTGTAACCAGCAGATATGAACATAATAACTATAATTAGATGCGGGATTGGATGATCGTACTTGAAGAGGACCAAACTATGTTCTTTTCTCAGGGTGATTTGTGCTATCAGCCAATTAAGTGAGTTTACCTAGAGATGAAAGCTCGACTAAGCAAGGCCTTAAAGGATATTTTTTACGGGAAACTATCTAGCTGCTTGTATGTAATGAGTAGTTTGGTGCGGGTAACTATCTAGCTGCTTGTATGTAATGAGTAGTTTGGTGCGAGTAACTATCAAGCTGCTTGTATGTAATGAGTAGTTTGGTGAGGGTAACACATTTACTAGGAAAAAATTAAAATTAAAGTACATCAAATCGTCGATGACTTACTTCTTCCACACGATGTAACTAAGTTGAATGGAGGGAGATATCGACGATTCGAAAACAGAATTGATACAAATGCAAGTCGGATGCTCGTTAGCGACACAAAGTTACTTCATTTTCGGGATTGGGTTCAATGCAAAGCTGAACTAAATCGTAGCTGCTGCCTTCATCTTTTCAATGTTGTGGCAACAATTGTGTTCGAGACATGAACAGCGAAGTTATTGTGAGCAGGAACCACCTAGAGTATACCAGTCAAGAGTACAATGATACTAACTAATCAAGTACACCAGTCAAGAGTACAATGATACTAACTAATCAAGTTCCTTATTATTCTGTTGCAGAGAATCAGTTGCACGTGACAAGGCTGAAAATCAGAATACCAAAAACACCTTAGAATACTCATAAAGACAGACAGCTAACATAAGCACAGCTAAAAATAAAAGATAAATGAACTAGAGGAAAAAGTGGCTTCCTAACAGATTGGCATCATAACAGAGGCATCCTAGCAGTGCGGGAATCGTTTTCAAAAAATGATTATGCAACGACTATGAACACGTTGTAATAGAAATGTTGAAAATCAATATACCAATAACACTGCTAAAGAACAAACCGGTGATTTGAGCATATCTAGGTGATGAAGTTTACTGAGCAGCAGTGAATCAATCACGCCGGTTCACCACCGTAAGGGCATCTTCAATATTCAGGCGGTGACAGCATTAAGGCAATTAACCAGAAATTTGCATTAAATGCCCATCCCGGGAACGGCGGGCACCCCAGGGGCTGGCGCTCGGGCGACTTGGTGACATACCGACCAATATACCGGCCTGCCTCAACTAAAGGTTCACAGTGTTGCTGGTAAAGTACACTCACACACAAAAAGGAAAAATTTGCGGATGCCGTGCATCATAATGTAGCCTAAACACACAAGTCCCTAATCCAAATAACAAAGAGCTACGTAAATTAGTTACTTGAAATTCATTCGAGATCGAACAGTTCAGACACCCTTCGAACGGGGATTATTATAGTATCGAGCACCAAAATAAGATCCTAGAGCACCTTAATTCCTACAGGCCTACGTGGATAATTTGAAGGGGGTATGCTTTAGTGAGGGTCGAAGTGTCGCTACCACCAGACCCTTCGCTCTGTAGAATCTCTCGTCGGGCAGTAACATCTTGTTTGAATGATGCTGCCACATTTCCCAGTCGGCGTTGTGTATGTATGAGTAAATTGTTATAACCGCATAGATCAAAAATCATGAAAAGGAACGGTTCGTTGGTGAAACGAAAAAAGATTTGTTATGACGAAAAAAATTAAAAGGCATCGAATCGGAATAACTTCCCGATTTGAAACAGTTGGTGAAAAGTTCTTTTTTGGACGAGTCTCACAATTTCGAAAAGTTTCAATTGAACAATCTTTGCACAAGTAAACGGTGTCTCAACAAGAAAAAACGACATTTCTTCAAGAGATTTTGACAAATTGTATCCAGAATACACTCCCGCCCAATGATGGCCTGTTGACAGCTGAACACTAATGACATCAGATGGCCTCTTGACAGCTGAACACTAATGACATCAGATGGCCTGTTGACAGCTGAACACTAATGACATCAATGAGAGTCCGCACCACTGAGGAGGACACTCTCAGTATAGGCTTTCGATATTGGTTGTGGGTCGTTAACAAAGAGGCTTCGATGCTGGCACACGGTCGACTGAACCGCGTGGACGGGGTCAGGGACGGGGTCAGGGACGGGGTCAGGGGGAGGAATGACTCGACCGGAGGCACTGAAGTAACTCCTACTCGCATGCGGACAAAACGAACACTTCGAGAAATAAAATAAAACCAAAATAGACAATAGGAAATGTTGATAAGCGTTGTGATGACTCAGCCGTTTTTGTTACAATATAGCTGCTTGATGAACGGCGCCTTTCGTCTAGGATGCCTCCTTCTTGCATCACCAAATGGAAGCCTAAGTCCAACATCCTCAATTCTCAACAACACCGGACAAATGCAGCAGAAGTTGTACATCATTACATTTCCATACTTAAAACTACACCTTATGGTTTTGGTAGATTAGGGATAAAACCTCCGATTTATCAAGTATCAGTGTAGAACGAAACTATTCTTGTGTTTGAGAAAATACACTTTCTGGTTATTTGTTTTAACAGTATTAGCTAAGTGGAATTTTCATATAACAAACTGGATTGAAATCGTTACGAAACTTCAACTTTATTCGCTACAATTAAGGAATCCAGCAAGTGAAATTTAAATTAGAAATTCTGTTCTTTCACACACAATCGTATTGATGGGTTGAATGGTATATCAGTATTAAGAAGGCTGTAGCTTTATCCTACTCTTGCGATAACTAAAAAAAAATTTAAGGGTGTAAAGAACCAGACCGCGCAAGCTTCTTCGCGACCCTTTGACCTAAACCCTATGAAGAGTATAACAGCAGCTGCTCACACGCATTATGACGGAGGCTTAGCACATTAAACCATCGCCCTCCGACTGAAACATGATCAGATCAGTAGACCAGTTTGGACCACGAGTTTGGAAAAACTAAAACGGTTCAGGTAAGAAGAAAACGAAGCTTCGTCTTTAATTTGAACAATGTCAGAATCGATGCAATGTTGACATAGCCTTTGCATTTACAATGTAGGCGGCGTTAGATGAGGCGAACGGACGCAAAAAACAGGGTGGGCACTGCATACTACCTACCCAAAAAAACACCTCAAAAAGAACACCTAAAAAACACAAAACACCTAAAAATCCAAAATCAAGTGAAACTGTGAAAGTATTACAATACTTTGTATACAATTTACAGACAAATAGGAAAGTATATGAAACAAGGAGAAGGAATAATCGTATCAAGTTTGTAAATTATTTTAGTATTATTAATTATTATGCATTATACGATTTATAACTTGTACGCTACACCTAGTAGGCTTGGCTACAAAATTAGGAATCAGGAATTATTATTTGATAGTGAATAATCAAGAAATTGAACACCCATTCGAGACCCTCCCCGAGCCAGTCTAATATTAACAATAGACTTAATCAGTCATGTGACTTATTGAATCAAGACGCATGACCGAGACTCGTGTCACTCATCATTTCATCACTTGAGTTAATAAATAAATAGATCTCAACTTGCAAAATTATAACCATCAAATAACCGTATCAATAATTCCTTTACCTTTGTAAAGGCCAGTCTCAATGGCCAACAGATCTGGCCCCTATTGCTATTTGGCGGAAAAAATCAACTTTTCACAATGCTTTTCAATTTTCCCCAATAAAACCCAATTCTGCCCAATAAAACCCATGTTTGCCCAAAAAACAGGTGGGTTGGGCATTTTTAATTAAACCCGTTTTTTTCCCAGCTCTGCAAAAAACTGCTCCAGTGTCAAGACAACAGCTACCGCGATCAACAGGATCGATATAAGATTATTGTACGCGGCTATGAAAGACTAATGATCCACAAACATGAGTTAGTGAGAGCCAAACAGGGCTCAGCGACAGCAGCGTCAATGATTCTTGCCTTCACAAACATGAGTTAGTGAGAGCCGAACAGGGCTCAGCGACAGCAGCGTCAATGATTTTTTCTTTCACAGACATGAGTTAGTGAGAGCCGAACAGGGCTCAGCGACAGCAGCGTCAATGATTCCTGCTTTCACAAACATGAGTTAGTGAGAGCCAAACAGGGCTCAGCGACAGCAGCGTCAATGATTCTTGCCTTCACAAACATGAGCTAGTGAGAGCCGAACAGGGCACAGCGACAGCAGCGTCAATGATTCTTGCCTTCACAAACATGAGTTAGTGAGAGCCGAACAGGGCTCAGCGACAGCAGCGTCAATTATTCTTGCCTTCACAAACATTAGTTAGTGAGAGCCGAACATGGCTCCGCGACAGCAGCGTTAATGATTCTTGCCTTCACAAACATGAGTTAGTGAGAGCCGAACAGGGCTCAGCGACAGCAGCGTCAATGA
>SDVV010014454.1:0-14799 GCA_016164225.1 Gammarus roeselii | reverse complement strand
CTGCCCTTCAGGCGGTTGTTGGCGCCACACGATTTTATTGGCTGCCCTCCAGGGTTGTTTGGCGCCACACAATTTTGGCACTGCCACTACTGAGGGAATCCCGCCATCAGAGGGAATACTGCATCTGTGGCACATTTCAGTGGAGGTTAATACAATGACTTAAATATGTATGATACCTTAATGTTACATTGTACAGTTTATAATTTAGTACTAAAGGCTGTATATCTATACATACATAATTTAACGTGGGGGAGAGCAATGCAGGACTTGGCTTGCAAACCCTTACAAACTGATGATACGGCCCTGGTCGCGGATTCAGAGGAAAAGTTATGAAGGCTAGTGTCTGAGTTTGGTAGAGTGTGTGAGAGGAGGAAGCTAAGAGTGAACATGGGTAAGAGTAAAGTAATGAGATGCTCGAGGACTGTCGATGCGAGCAAAATTAGTGTCACCCTAAATGGAGAGCTCCTGGAGGAAGTTAAATTTTTTAAATATCTGAGCTCCCATGTGGAGATAACTAAACTAGTGGAAACTGAAGTGAAGGCGCAAATGAAGAAGGGGTGTAAAGTGGTGGGGGCACTGAAGAGTGTAATGAGCTGTAGAACGTTGGGGATGGAAGAAAAGAGGGGGCTGTATGAGGGTGTTGTTGTCCCAACTGTGCTCTTCGGAGCTGAGACTTGGGGGTTGAGAGCAGAGGGGAGAAGGAGGTTGAATGTTTCCGAGATGAAATGTTCGAGGAGCATGGCTGTAGTAACGCTGAGAGACCGGATCACCAACGACGTGGTTCGAATCAGAACGGGTGATGGAGAAGAAGTTGGAGGACAGAGGGGATTCGCGTGTTCCGAGATGGTTCTGCCACATGGAGAGGATTGACGAAGGGAGATTGGTGAAAAGAGTAATGAATGCGGATACGAGTGGTCGCAGGCCTAGAGATAGACCGAAGTTTGGTGGGTGGATGGTGTGAAGCAGGCGTTAGGAAGGAGAGACATAAAAGTGGAATTAGCGAGAAAGCGTGCAATGAACAGGCGTGAGTGGAGAATGGTTGTGAATGGTTGATTTTGACGCTGTTTTGATGTGCTTTTCTGCCCTTGGCATCCCGTTGTCGATATGGTCGTGGGTGGGGGGGCCCGGCTATTATGACGCGGCGTGGGTTAACCTGTCAAAACTGTCGGGCTCCGCTGCTGACAACGGATCCTCGAACTGCACTCGTGACCCGGATTGTATGTTGCGGGGTTACCGGCCAGACCTTTTAGCACAAAAGGGCTAAGTTGTGCGAGTGTGAGCGTATGAGGGTGTGAGATGCGCCTTGTCGTCGACCACTTCCCTATCTGGGGGATGCGGCCTAGTGTCTGTATCTGTATCTAAGATGAAATCGAGTACATGTTCCAATTGTGGCATATTCGCGTACTAACGCGTACAAGAGTAAAGAGTTACCGCTTATCTTCGTAAATGTATTGTTATCTCTGTGCGTAATGGGGTGGAGAAACCACCTCACTTGCATAGGTGTTTGGTGTTTAGATAGCTTCTTATAGCTCGGTACGTTTTCCGAAAACGATAAGCTTTTTACGGTAGGTTGGGTCAGTGAGTAGGCTTTGTAGGCTGCACGGGGAATTTAAGAACGCTCGTCGGGCTGCCGCGAGTGAGTTGCAATCCATCAGTAAGTGTTTCACGCTGATAGCCACTTGGTGACAACAAGAGCAAGGTGGCGCGTTTGATCCTATGTCGACATCCATCAGGTGGTTGTGAGTTATCCACGAGTGTCCCGTGCACAAGCGGTTGATGAACACATGGTCTTTTCTGATGGTGAACTCTGTTTCCCATTCCCCAACCGACGGTTTGACTGAAAGCATTTTTTGTCCATTCTGTAGCCACATTTCATCCCGTTGGGATGTTATATGGGAGTTGATGATAGGGAACCAGTCCCGGCAATGTATTGCAAAAAATTGTTCCTGGTGAGTAGATGCCAGTTTAGCAAGTGAGTCTGCATGTTCGTTTCCTCTTATCCTTTCGGGCTGCATTCATGTCAAGGAGCTACCAAGAGAGGTAATGCATGTAACTGTGATTCCTCTTCTGAAATGTAAAACAAAGGACCCTTCTGATATAAATAATTATCGCCCCATTGCTATTGCCATCTCAATTTCCAAGGTTCTTGAGCAGGTTATTCTTGCAAGATTGCAAAAAATTCTGTCCACCGCAAACAGTCAGTTTGGATTCTAAGAGGGCCATGGAACTGAAATGGTGATATTCGCATTGAAACAAACTGTTGAGCATTACAGATGTAGGGACTCGCCTGTGTTTCTGTGTTTTTTAGACGCGAAGAAAGATTTTGATAGAGTAAACCATTGGACTTTGTTCAGAAAGTTAATTGAGAGAGGAGCCTCTCTTCATATTGTGCACTTGCTTGTATTTTGATACAGGGAACAGGAATTCTTAGTGCGATGGGGTAGTTCGAAATCGGCCACTTATCATTGTAAGAACGGAATTAGGCAGGGAGGTCAGCTATCGCCACTGTTGTATAACGTGTACACTGATGAGTTGAATTACCTTCTAAGTAGAGAAAACAAAGGGTGTCATGTAGCCAACTGTTGTGTTAACAATCTTAGTTATGCAGATGATATGGTGTTGTTAACACCGACTCTCTCAGCATTGCAAAAGCTTCTTGATGTCTGTAATAAATTTGCTGAACCTCATGATATTGTCTATAACACTGCAAAAACTGTATGTATGCTAGTTAGACCGAAGGGTCCTAGTTACTACCCATCGACTGAGATGAAACTAGGCGGTGTTGCATTGGATTATGTGGATGAATTTCAATATTTAGGGCACATCATCTCAGCAGATTGCACTGATGACAAGGATGTTACAAAGCAAACAAGGCGGCAAAATGCAGTTGGTAACATGCTGACACGAAAATTCTCTTTTGCACCAAGGGAAGCTAAAATCCAGCTCTTCAAATCATATTGTTACCCGATTTATTGTAATGCCCTGTGGAGAAAATACTTTCAATATAGTGTGAGGAAATTGACAGTGAGTTATAATGACACATTTAGACGGCTGATGCAGGTCCCTCGTTCGACGTCAGCAAGCAGGGTTTTTGCTGAAAACCAATCGGATCACATCAAGGTACTGTTTCGTGAAACGGCACACAGCCTTATGACTCGAGTTATGAACTCCCCAAATGAAATCCTCGTTGCAATCTGCTCTGGTGATGCGCTCGCTGCCTTGTCATTGTTAAGGCGATGGAGAGGTTTACTATACGCATAGGCAGGATAGAGTTGTGTGCCGTAACTTATTCTTAGTTGTGTGCGGTAATTTTATAACTTTGTTCGCACTGTAACCCTAAAATAAGAGGTCTCAATTGTAATACTATGCCCATGTTGGTTGTCAATAGGGCTTTCATAATTATTATAATAATTATTATTATTATTCCCGCGTGCCCGGGGATCCTGCAGAATTCAACTGCCTTACCCATCTTGGACATCACAAAGAGATCGTGCTGCATCTTACGTAGAACGGAATGTTCGTAGTGCAGTGTCTTAAGCTGGACGAGGACACTTTTAGGGTTTGAAGGGTAAATTTTTGTCTAGACCCTTGATGTATTGGCTAGACCCAATGAGGTTGAATTACGAGAGAAGTCATCTGTAAATTAGTTTATTGGTGAGATCTGATATAATGCAATTCAAATTGCAGCACCACATAAAAATATTCAAATAGACATTATAATAGAAGAAAACAAGAGAGTGCATGTGGTGATTTATTACTTTAAATGACCAATTAGATAATGTAATCACGACCACACAAAATAAGGGGCGAGAATATTATCGCCGCATTTAATCCTACACGTGGCATGCCAATTTATAAAAGTCTCCTGTCATAATGGTTTGGTGTTCGTGTCGCTCTGGCTCAGGACAGGAGAGGCGAAAAGACTTATCACAATGGTGAGCCTCGCGGAAAAGAAAAAAGGAACACTTTACTTAAGGTGTTGTAGAACTTGTAGAATGCCTTAAAAAAAATGAACTCAGCTAAAACAACACGATCAACGACACTGATCGAACACAAGAGTGCAGGGTGCACTAGAATGTGATCATTACCTTGAGAACCTGTTGTTCATGGAGACTGAGTGAGGGTTAACCTGACGGTAGGGCCTGAGCCTCTTGCATTGCCGACACGTGATTGGCTACAGCCAGACGGGGCAGACTGCTGATATGGCTGTGCCAATTATTTGCTATTTCTAATTCTACGCTTGTCTCCATACCTTTTAAACTGTATAGATGTTGCTAATTGAACTAAGGCCAGTAATGAGTGAAAAATATTACTATAATTTGTTTGTAATTCCTGATTTAAAATTTTTCATTTAATTCTGAACTTAGCATTTCAAGATCCCTGTGCCGCTTCCCAGATACTGATTAGCTTTGCGTCCACTCCTTGTTGCCACTCCTGGCGGCGCTAAAAATCCTTGTTGCTGAATGGTTCTTCGGTGATGTTGGTAATATTAATATTGAGTATGGGTTAAGAGTTACCCGTAGGCAAATCAAAACGTTAATACCGTGAGCTTCTGAGAGCAATGATAATTCAAGTGAACACGGTGCTTTCACTTTCAAGGCACAATCTGACTCCAAGTTTATGACATTATATTTCACAAATGAGGTTGAGTATTATGGGCAAGCACCAAAAAAAACAGACGCAAGGAAAATAACAGACAAAGATAAGTAAAACCTTTGGTGTTGATCCCAACTTAACTGAATGAAGACATCCAGGGTAACATAGAAGGAGAAAAGAAGGGAGATAGGAAAGCCGGCAAGGATATCCCGGTGGCGTTGCTTAACCGCGGGTAATCTTTGAGGATTTTTGGAATTTTTGCGATTCAGTCGAGAATTCGGTTTTGGTCTCGCCTGAAGTGGGTTGCCGTACAATGGAGGTAGTGTTCCCTTTTTGTCCTTGGTTTGCAGCAGGGATGAAGGCTGCACATAAAAACATTATTAACTAAAAAGGCGCCACATGGGAGATAATCACATACCATTCTGCCTGCCTCATACAGGCAGACAGATTGGGTGCATGTAATGAAAATGGATATCACACGAAAAAAATATCATACCACTATGGGTGTAGCTATCAGAAATAAAAATGAGTCTTGAGCTCGATAATGTAAGAATCTTACTCACTTCAATTTTTAAGTTTATGACCCAGAATTGTGCTTTCTGGATGTATGATAGTTGCAAGAGATGTCACCAATTAAAAATGTTATTTACACTATATATATCTATACATAAGCATGGATCAAAGTAGGGTGCTACTCAGACCTAAAGATTGCTATCATGTGAGCAGAATAACAATTTGAAATCCTATTATAGCCTTGGGCCGAGGAATTCCCATTAGCTAGCTGCAACTGCGCCTTTGTATACAGTTGAAATCTTGCATTCAGGTATTTACAGGAGTGTCTTGCTGCAGAAATCTGCAACTGTATATATTAGTCTGCTCTACACTGGGGAAAGCACATACTAAACAATATTATTCATACCTGTCTTCTGTGGGGCAAGATCCAAGGGAAGCCTTGTTAATTAAGTTGCACTGTCTACGGTGAATCTAAGTACCTTCACTATTAATTTGTATATCATGCAACAGAAAAATATTTATTTCCTGGTATATTTTTCTTTGCCTCTGTGGCCACAGTTTCTTTTCCAACTAGTAGTTTATCATATAAGAACCTTCTTGCCTGTGTCTGTATGCAAGTATAGAAATAAACTGTAACCACGCATGAAACCTATGTTCTTGTCCCTGTCTACGGAGAGTTAAGAAAAAGCCCGCTCAGCTTTCCGCGGGAAGGCTTTAGTTGTCAGTAAGGTGTTGTTGCCATATTTGTGTCAAGGTATTTCTCTGAATCATTTATTCTTTCTGATGCATGTTTCATGGCGTTTTGTGCGTGGGTATACGTATTTATTTAACCAAAATACAGATTTGTTGCACTGCCATTATGGTTAAAAGCAGTTTCGTACTAGCTGCACGGAAATGTTGTAGCTACCTACAGAGAGATACAACAATGAGATCAAAAGATGCGATTGCTTAATAGTAATAGGTGCTTGTGATGCACGTATAATGTGTTCAGTGTTATTAGGATAATGTAGGGTCAATTGAAAACCTCTACAGTTCCTTGCAGTATACGCCGGGAACTTTGAGCTGGAGTCCCGCACTGCTTGACGGCAAGTTGACGTGCGGAGGGATTCTTGCCGCCAAAGGGAAAACTGCAGTTGACGTGAGGAGGGATTCCCGCCGCCAGAGGGAAAACTACATCTACGACACATTTCCAATGGGAGTTAATACAATGGTCTAAAATATGATCAATTAATTTTAAAATAAAATACAATATATACAGAAAGTGAATTGTGTAATAGCTGCTGTGAGGGAGAGCAATGCAGAACTCGACTTCGCGAGCCTCTACATGGGTAAGTTTTTTTTACCCCATGAGATCTTTTGGGGTTCCTTAGGGAAATTTGTCCCCACCCCCCACGTTGCAAAACTTTTACACTGAAAATTTGCAATTTAGGTAAGCCAAATTGGTCTCCCATCCCATGATGTACTTTCATAAAGTAGGAAAGGCAAGTCGAGTCAGGTCGCCGAGGCTAGTTCAAAGCTATCGAGACAATTTAAAACGAGAGAACCCGAGGAAATCGAGGAGTTCCGCCTGGAGCCCTTTGGTCGCAATACATTATCGGGATTGGTTCCCTATCATCAACTCACATATAAAATCCGGATGGAATGATGTGATAACAGAGTGGACAAAAAATGCTTCCAGTCTAGCCCTCGTTCGGAGAATGGGAAACAAAATACTCCAACTGGAAAGATCAAGTGTGCATTAACCTCTTGTGCAAGAAACACACATGAATAACTCACAAGCCACCTAATGGATGTAGACAGGGGACCGGACGTGCCCCCTGCCTCTGTTGCCACCAAGTGGCAATCAGCGTGAAACACTTACGGATGGATTGCAACGCACTCGCATTAACGCGACGAGCCTTCTTAAATCCTCCGTGCAACCTAAAAAGCCTACTCACTGCCCATACTAAATGAAGAAGACTTATCGCTTTCGGAAAACATATCGGATTATACAAAGCTGTCTAAGCCCCAAACATCTGAGATAGCGAGGTGGTTTCTCCATCCCACTACGGACTGCGATAGCAAAACGCTCGTTCGACGCCCGCAGGGGCCATAAGTGGACTATGCGGTGAGCTAGTTTGTCTTGTCTAACCTACGGTGGGAGACTTTGAGCTCTCCCGGGAGCCGAATAAATGTCCGAGCACAGCTAGGCATTTTGATGGCTAAATGGTGAAATAATGTTGATGTTGATCTTAGAGAGTGAAAGTCTTGAATTACACTGTACGTTGAGGTGACGAAGCGAGTCAAGGCAGGTTGAGGCGAATCGAGACGAGTCCACAGGCGAGGCGACGAGTCGAGACGGACCGAGGCTGGTTGAGACTAGGTGACCCGGGAATGAGGGGTTCTCGTGGGACCCGCGGGACTTGAAGGACCCGGGATTTCAGGAACCTGGGGACTTGGAAGACCAGGAGGACTCGGGGGGACCCACTTGGACCCTTCCAGAGCCCTTTGGGACATCTTTGAGACCCTTTCAAACCGCCATGAGAATTTTTGGGACCCATTTGAGGTCCTTCTGAACCCTGGGGCCCCTGCTTCCTTCTCCCCACGCTGTAAAACACACAGAAAAATGTATATACATCTATAGACGTGAAATGCTTGGGTAGATCAATTAGTTGTTACAGTCCGCAGATTACTTGCACAGAGGGCGAGGGTCGCGTCGAGGCTGGTCGAGGTGCGTTGAGATCAGTCGAAACATGTTTAGGCGAGTCGAGTTGGTCGTGACGAGCTGAGACTGGCCGAAATAATTCGAGACAAGCCGAGATGACCTAAGACGAGGAGTCTCGGGGGACCCGGGAAGCTCAGGAAGACCCATGGAACTTGGGTCACCCTCCGGGGTTCATCGGGCTCTCTTGGGACCCAAGGAACCTATGCCCCCCCCCCTCTATCCATTTAAACAATAAATGCAAAATCAATAATCTGAGCAGTTTTTCTGCCCATGACGAACCTGCCCTTACTTTCTTCTTCAGGATCCATAATTTTGTCATGTATAATAATGCTGGTGTATTTGTGCAGGAGTTTCTGTTTGTGGTTTTGTTAATGGGTGTTCTTTCTTCAGTCTGTGCTCGCTCGCCCGTGCACGGACCATTGGTAGTTTCTTGGGTTGACCTGGACTGTGTAGCTATAAGCCTTGTGACACGTTGCGGTTGGAGTTGATCTATTCCGTGAAGCCATAGACCTTGTACCAATTTCGACAATCCTTTCTATGCGCACTGGCGTGCGTGCCTATTACTCCTGGAGTTCTGAGTGGTTGGATGCGGGGATTCATTTCGTCGGAGTTTTCATCTTACCTGAATAAACAAACTGTACTTCTACTAAACTAGACCGCGTGGCTGTTAACATTGTGTTGCGTTGCTGTCGGAGCTGACTTTGTCCATGTAGCCGTTAACCTTGTACCAGTCTCGATGATGATACCTGCGCACACAGGCGGGCGTATAGGTTACTCATATAGTTTTAAATGATTGGAAGCGGGGATCCGTTTCGTCTAAGCATTTTTCTTGTGCTCCTCAGCTTGCGGCTGACATTGCTAAATTTTTATTTTCTTCTTAATATAAACAGCGTTGTTTCTTTCTCGTACACAAGCGTGCGAGCCTACTGGAATCCATGATCATCGAGCCCTACGCGGGAGCCTATTATGACTCGCGTTGAGGCTCTGGGGGAAATGAAATTCAAATCAAATCAAACAAAACTTTTACGTAGATACGCGTTAATACTTTCCGTTCCCGTACGCACCAGTTTGCGTATATGCTACAATCGAAGCATGTGTTCCATTTGCATCTGACAAAATCAACTTTTTCACACACGAAGGTGTACGAACCTACCAGAATCGATGATGTTCGTGCCTTACGGAGGAGCCTAGGATGACTCGCGTTGAGGCTCTGGTTGAAAGGATGCTTAAATCAAATAAATATCCAACCCCTCTTGAGACCTTGGTTGTCTCCGCCTTCCTCCCTACGCTGCAAAACCCACCCACTGACACACTGTTTATATGCAATGCTTGAGTAGGAAAATAAGTTCTTCCAGTCCACGATGCACTGGCGCAAAGGAGGAGAGGCGATTGGATGCAGGTCATGGCGTGTCAAGACGAGTTGAGGCAAGCCGACTTGGAGGGGTTTCGAGGCTAGGCGAGACGGGCTAAGACAAGGGCCCCGGAGGAACCCGGGAGCTTGAAGACCCCCTCGGGCTTCTCTGAGACTCATAGACCTCTGTCCTAACCCCTTTCTCCACGCCAAAACCCCTATCCCCTTAAACAATGTAAGTATGTGATGCCAATAATCTAAATCATTCCTTCAGCTCACGATGTGCTTTCGCGGTGTGGGAGAGGGGAGTCGAAGAGTGTCGATACAAGTTGAGACGAATTGTGGTAAGTTGAGTAGGGGGGTAACGAGTCAATACTAGTTGAGGCAAGTTAAGACGAGGTAACCCGAGGGTCTTGAAAAATTCTGGGCATTTGACGGACCTTCTTGGAATCACGCGGAACCCCATTGGGACCCTCCTGAGATTTCTTGGAACCTGAGGGACCACTGTCTCCCCTCCTTTAATTT
Source organism: Gammarus roeselii (assembly GCA_016164225.1). Lineage (NCBI taxonomy): Eukaryota > Metazoa > Arthropoda > Malacostraca > Amphipoda > Gammaridae > Gammarus > Gammarus roeselii. The sequence continues at coordinate 5,110 of SDVV010014454.1, read as the reverse complement.
CTTTTGTATGATTCAAATGCGATAACCTGTCTGCTGAAATAATGCAAGTGTCGTTGAGCTGGGACCTGTTTGCGTACCGGTGTTTTGGGTGACTAGTCTTCGTGGTCACTAGCTTTTAGGTTACTAGTTTTATGAGGTCAAAAGACTAGCTCGAAAATAAATTAGTTTTGATCTTTTTATATAATGTAGTTATATAGCTATATCATTCAAGCGGTACTTACAATTGCATGGTACCATTTCGCTTATATATTTGAAAGCTAATGAATGAAGGAACATATCGGTCACACTGTCAGTGTATCGCATTATTTTCAATGTTGTGCCGCAGCTACAATAGCTTTTCAATCTCAGATACTCACAAGATTTTCCAATTGGCAACAAGAGAATAGGAAGGAAATTAACAAGAAGGCAGTTAATTTGCCTCATGAATTGAAGTTGTACAATGTAAGACAAACAAATTGGCAGTGGGGAACTTAGCTAATTATGGTGGTTTCCGCAAGAGACCAGGACTGGAAGACAATGCTCGTGGGGCACCATCGTTTGGGCTGCCCCGGCTTGGTCTTGAGCCTGGTGTCCAAGAAAGAGTCCTGCTGCCGGGATGACTGCGATAGCTGGATCCAGGGCATGTTGTGGCGTTCTTGGTAAGGACCGTTTCTTTTGATTTTTGATCTTATGAACTCCCATTGTAGGTGCTCCCCGGGTAGCCTGGCTGGGCCCCTCGAGTCCAGGCTGTGGAACAATTTCTTTTGTGACATGGAGTGAGGTCTCTTTGTTAAGACCTTTATGTTCACCCACTAAAGCCGCAGTCAATAATATGTGCCTTTAATTGAATGAAAAGTTTGGGCTCAGTCTGGTACCCACAAGTCTAGTTAAGTAGTCAGCATAAATTGTTATTGAAATTTAAAGAAAGGAGGGACTGGTTCCGTTGAGCGGTAATGACTCGCCATAATTTAGAATTTGCCGTTATGAAATTGAATTCATAAATGGAATTCCAATTTTGTCAATTATAACACTACATATGAAATATGTGTGGAATTATGATTAAGCAGGTTTCATAGGGAATATATACCTGCTAAAATTATTTTCTAGCAGACACAAAATACAGTCAGGCTTGACATCAAAAAGGTTTTATATTACTCATCTTAATTTATTTAGCTAGCTTTAAGCATGAAATTAGGAAAGGGCATTAATAATCTAAGGTTGCGTTCAAATATTTCTATGTTGTCTACCTATATTACAATATTTACAAAATCCAAAATCAGCCATCACTTTCAGCCTGGTGCTGTACACTGGGCTGACCAGTACACATATTGTCACTGTATGATCGTTCCTAAATAACTTATCACTATATTTATAAACCTATATAGGCCCCCTAGTCGCTCAAACAGAAGCTGTTAATGAAACTATAATATACACTGAAAAACTTACACAGTATTGGCAGGCGGACTGACTGAACCACGCACTAAGAATATTATCGAATGAGTGAATTGGTTCAATGCCTTGCTGCAGGCTTACTCGATGTTGCCGCTAGCAGAACAGCTTCAACTAGTGGTCTGAAACTTACATTTTAGATATGTCGAGCCCATGATTCGGTCTATTTGAATGAGCATAATGAACAAGATAATGCTTAAGTCGATTTTAGTACCAATTGTAGGGACATTTGTCCTCTACAAGTGTATAAATTCTTAGTTTTCTTAGTCTGTGCTTGCTGGCGCGTAGACGGCCGCATGTAAGTTTTGAAGTTGACCAGATCCGCGGAGCTGTTAACTTTATATAGCGTTAAACGTGTCGGAATTTACCTTATCCGTGTAGCTGTAAGCCTTGTATTCTGATCGAGTGCACTGCCTGTACGCTCTAAATGTTTGGAAGCGGCGATTTGTTTAGTCGAAGTATTCCTGCATACACTGGCGTGCGTAGGTGCCACGGCTGAAATTTCCTTATTAAATCTGATTTTGGAATGTTATTTTTCTCGCACCCAAAGGTGTGCGAGCCTACTAGAATTGATTATCTTCGCGCTTAAAACAGCAACGCTCATGTCCATGTGAACTCGGAATGCCGAAAATGTGACTTGATCAAAAAAACAAAAAAAGTTGTCTCCAAATGTTCTTATGGAGGTGTTATTATATATACGATACGTGTTTCAGTTTAGAATAACGCGATAATCGACTTCGTATTCATATTAAATGACGAAATGTATAGCAGTGGACGAGAAATCGCCTCTGTCGTCCATCGAACTTTTCTGGCAAACTCCTTTTACCCTCGTCTAGTAAAAATAGCACATGATTGCATGGCCACTTAATCAATACAATTATTTGAAATCACTTTAACGTGCTCAAATAAAATGTAGTCACATGTTATAAAGATTTTGCGTAGAATATTTTCAATCATACCCTACGTCTTGGCGTTTCCATCAAAATACGATCTACATGCAGAGCAAGATTGAGCATTTTCTCGATCGGAAAGCGTTTAACCTCTCAATCGTAGTCCAAATGGATATTTTTCCGACAAAAAACGAAGGTGTTTTATCCAGATTTCAATAGAACAGAATCCATTTACCAGAAAGTGTGCCAAATCTAAAACAACTACTCCGGCTGGTCATGCACCCCGCTTGGGGGTCAGTGTTTAACAATTAATCCAATCTAATTAATTATTTGAATTACCGATTACTGCTCACATATTTGTTTATACTGTTCATAGTTCTTTGGGTGCCAATGTGGGGATCGGGTCGTTTGCTAGTAATGATTGTAAAAAATATTGAATCTGATGTGATGATTGTTTGCAAAATGAGCATCGACATGAAGCATGTATCAGAACGGCTTACGCAATATTTGAGAATTACACGTAACTAAAATACACGACAGCAGTGAGAATAGTGGACATTTGTATTAGATAATAACATAGCGTCGGCGTGGTGGTGGTGAGAGGGAGTGCCTGCTTTGTGCTCCCAGAGTTTGTGATCCGTTCAGTGGGTGGTGATTATATTTGCGCTGATGCATTGCACATGTGGTGTATAAGATCCTGGTGCACATCTTGAATCTTTTTATGTGCTCTGAACAATAGAAATACTAATGAAAAACTATTTGTGAGCTGAACTCTTGACACAGGCCACCAAGTGAAAATGGCGCGAGGGTAGCGCCTACAGAGCGTGTGGCTTGAAACCAGAAGCACTAACACAGTGAGAGATGGCACCAAAAGGCAAGGATGTCAGCAGTGCAGGTGGAGGTGAGAATAACATACATGTAAATGATGTACTATGTTTTCTAAGAGCAAGACGAAACGTCATTCCGATAGACAATCTGGTTGCAATAGTCAAGACAACATACGGTGCGGAGGCAGCATAGGAGGCTTTGCAATTGTATGTAAATGTTCAGCCCCAGGCTCCAGATACAGCGCCATCTAGTGGCGGAGAGAGACTGTCGTCCCGTCGAGGTGCCTCGACAGCGCCTGAGACTGCTTTAAAGACTATATTACGTCTGATGAGTGAAGACGACCTGCGTATTTTGCTATTTGTAGCAGTTGACATTGAAAAAGTCTCCTCTGTTGACTTGAGAAATATTGATGCAGCTCGTATTATTGCCCAAACCTGTGACGTCAGAATTGAAATGTCGTCTCATACTGAAGAAATTAAGAAGATTCAACAGGCACTAGATGAGCTACTAAGCCTTGACAAAGTCCCTCGTAGTTGTGACTGCAATGCTGATAGGATATCGAAGATTGAAATGTGTATTGCAACAATGTTTGCCGAGAAAAAATCGTCCAGTATCTTAGAAGGTATCCATGAACCGAAGGCAACTAAAGGCCTTCAGAGTGGTCGTACGTTTGGCAAAACCATATCTGCCGTGTCTCAAGACAAGTCAGCGCGGCTGTTCAGGCGGGCTCACCACCACCAACGCAACCATCACTGATACCACCACAACGAACTCAGTTGCCTACTCTCTCGCTCTCACGAGCACGATCACCATCATTGACACCACTAAGCTCCCTACCGCCACCATCACCACCAACATCACTACTTCAACAACAGCTGAAGGCGGACAACCCACCTAAAACCCAAAACAGTGACATGGTACGACAGAAAATACCTTCACCAAGTCGCGACTCAAGCACTAACGATGATGAGCAAACGTTGCCGAGTAATCAGGAGGGATTCACGGATGTGTCGGCAATTAGGAAGAAAAAATCGTTGAAGAAGAACCCTAACGTGAAGATAGGTAATGGGCGTACTCTTCGGGAGAGTTTCGCGACTAATGGCACTGCAAAACTCTTCGTGTCACTACCGTATCCTGGAAGTAGGTTCCCTCTAAGAAGAATGAAGGAACGGGTGAAGCAGCATCTTAGCGAAGAAACATCGTTCAAGTGCAAGAAACGTCTAAGCACAAGAGGGAACACGTCACCCTTCGAGATAAATGGGGATGCAAATCTACTGAAGTCCGTGCTCTTTGACGAGAACATTTGGGAAGAGAGAGCCTTTTGGGTTACTTAGTCAGCTTTCAAGTCACTAGTTTTCTGTTTACTAGTTTTATGAGGTCAAAAGACTAGTTCGGGAATAAATTAGTTTTGATGTTTTTATATAACATAATTATATGGTTATATCATTCAAGCGGTACTTACAATTGCATGGTACCATTTTGCTTATATTTATATATTTGTATCGCATTATTTTCAAGGTTGAGCCGCAGCTACAATGGCTTTTTAATCTCAGATACTCACAAGATTTTTAAATTGGCAACAAGAGAATAGGAAGGGAATGAATAAGAAGGTTTAGGTGTTTAGGTGATAATAATATAATTAATTAAATAAAGTATGAAACCAATTTGGTAATTTGATTAATAATTGAATAATGAGCAATCAGGTGATTAATTACTGTATGAGCTCATGTGAGCAAAAGGAATGTTAAGTTAGGCTTCCTTTATCAAGGCCTTATATTTATATGACTCCAATTTTTAAGAAGGTAGGGGTATGATGCCGCACCTATAACAGTATAAGGACATTAAGAGGCAATGCAGTTTTCTGTGAATAATATTTCCTGACTTATCTTCAGGCTGTGCTGGAATAATATAGAAGGGGAAAGAAGAAAAAAAAAGAAAAAAATAGGCTGCGGAAAATCTTGGCG
>SDVV010014453.1:0-14799 GCA_016164225.1 Gammarus roeselii | reverse complement strand
TGTGACAATTGAGTAGGCTGTGGATTGTATGACAATTGAGTAGGCTGTGGATTGTATGACAATTGAGTAGGCGTTGAATCATGTGACAATTGAGTAGGCTGTGGATTGTATGACAATTGAGTAGGCTGTGGATTGTATGACAAAGGAGTAGGCTGTAGATTGTATGACAATTGAGTAGGCTGTGGATTGTATGACAATTGAGTAGGCTGTGAATTGTGCGACAATTGAGTAGGCTGTGGATTGTATGACAATTGAGTAGGCTGTGGATTATATTACAATTGAGTAGGCTGAGGATTGTATGACAATTGAATAGGTTGTGGATTGTCTGACAATTGAGTAGACTGTAGATTGTATGACAATTGAGTAGGCTGTGAATTGTGCGACAATTGAGTAGACTTTGGATTGTATGACAATTGAGTAGGCTGTGAATTGTGCGACAATTGAGTAGGATGTGGATTGTATGACAATTGAGTAGGCTGTGGATTATATTACAATTGAGTAGGCTGTGGATTGTATGACAATTGAGTAGGCTGGGGACTGTAAGACAATTTAGTAGGCTCTGGACTGTAAGACAATTGAGTAGGCTGTAAATTATATGACAATTGAGATGGCTGTGATATGTTTATCATGAGGAACTTCATCATATTTTTTTTGTTACGATCGTGAGATTTTTCCGTGATTCCAATTTGTGAGTGCGCAAAATATTGATCCGATATGTTGAAACTAACCAGCATAGTATCGCGGGCGAGCGCATATGAGTATACCAGGCCTACGTACCATTGGATGCTTAATGCCTTATTTGCGAATATTGATTCCAGCTTCCCTACAAGAATAAGAACCCCTTATTCTATCCTTCACGTATTAAAGTATGCAAATACGTACAGCTGTTTCCTCCTTGAAGTAGGAAGAATTGTCTGCATGTATTAAAGTATGCAAATACGTACAGCTGTTTCCTCCTTGATGTAGGAAGAATTGTCTGCATGTATTAAAGTATGCAAATACATACAGCTGTTTCCTCCTTGATGTAGGAAGAATTCTCTGCAAGTATTACAGTATGAAAATACATAGAGTTGCTTCCTTCTTGATGTAGGAAGAATTGTCTGCATGTATTAAAGTAAGCAAATGCATACAGTTGTTTCCTCCGTGATGTAGGAAGAATTGTGTGCATGTATTAAAGTATGCAAATACATACAGCTGTTTCCTCCTTGATGTAGGAAGAATTGTCTGCATTTATTAGAGTATGCAAATACTTACAGCTGTTTCCTCCCTGACGTAGAAAGAATTGTCTGCATGTATTAAAGTATGCAAATGCATACAATTGTTTCCTCCGTGATGTAGGAAGAATTGTCTGCATGTATTAGAGTATGCAAATGCATACAATTGTTTCCTCCCTGATGTAGAAAGAATTGTCTGCATGTATTAAAGTATGCAAATGCATACAATTGTTTCCTCCGGGATGTAGGAAGAATTGTCTGCATGTATTATAGTATGCAAATACATACAATTGTTTCCTCCATGACGTAGACGGAATTGTCTGCATGTATTAAAGTTTGCAGATGCATATAATTGTTTCCTCCCTGATGTAGGAAGAATTGGCTGCCTGTACACAAAAACACAGAACGGGAAAAATAATTCTCCTGTGCAACGGATGGTACAATCACGTACAAAAACAACCAATGCCAGCGACTATTGTAACCAGTCCATAATATGGCACTTACTTGCAAATGGGTTGAATGGAGGTTCAAAGTATTTCTAAAATGAGTAAAAAATGTTTCAAAATGTATCCCGAGCAGTAGCTCGCCAAGAAACAAAATTGCACATTGGTTTGAAATCTGTTGCGAAGTTCGATTTGTACGTAAATCGTTCATGTGTGAGTAATGTAGAAGATATTGAATCAAATCTACTGGGGAGCACACGCGCTCGGCCCATTATCACTATTGTGTAAGAGCGACGAAACAGTGATGAACTTAGTCTTGAGACACTGTGACCTGCACGGCCTTAGTTCAGAGGTTCCAGTCTTTGAGCTAAGACCATTCATTCGTCCGATCGATGTGAATAGGGTTCGAGTCCCAATAAGTGCCTGTTCATTAACATTGAACTACTTTAATATAAAGAGTGAAAATTGACTTTAAAACCCCACGAAGAAGTAGTCCGGGTGGGCTACGCATGCCCGTAGCGTCCAGCGGCAATCAAACAACCTGAGTTAAGACTTCAGTGATCTTACGTGGGCCGATCTCACCTCTCGATTACACACTAACCAACCCCCTCACAACAGTGATGTTATTAACCATGATGTTATTAACCATGATGTTATTAACCATGATGTTATTAACCTTGATGTTATTAACCATGATGTTATTAACCATGATGTTATTAACCATGATGTTATTAACCTTGATGTTATTAACCATGATGTTATTAACCATGATGTTATTAACCTTGATGTTATTAACCTTGATGTTATTAACCTGGATGTTATTAACTCTGATGTTATTAACCTTGATGATATTAGCCAAGATGTTATAAACCTTGATGTTATTAACCTTGATGTTTTTCACCATGATGTTATTAATCACGATGTTATTAACCTTGATGTTATTAACCTTGATGTTATTAACCTTGATGTTATTAACCTTGATGTTATTAACCTTGATGTTAATAACCTTGATGTTATTGACCATCAAGGTGCTAGGTTAATAACTAGCACCTTGATGTTTTAACTATGATGTTATTAACCTTGGTGTTCTTAACCTTGATGTTATTAGCTATGATGTCATTAACCTTGATGTTATTAATCCTGATGTTCTTAACCTTGACATTATTACCCTTGATGTTATCAACATGATGTTATTAACTATGATGTTACTAGCCTTGATGTTATTAACCTTGATGATATTAACCTTGATGTTTCAAACCATGATGTTATTAACCTTGATGTTCTTAATCTTGATGTTATTAGCTATGATGTCATTAACCTTGATGTTATTAACCATGATGTTATTAACTTTGATGTTATTAACTACGATGTTATTAACCATGATGTCATTAACCATGATGTTATTAACCTTGATGTTATTATCCTGAATGTTTTTAACCTTGATGTTATTCACCTTGATGTTTTTAACCATGATGTTATTAACTTTGATGTTATTAACCTTGATGTTATTAGTCATGATGGCATTAACCTTGATGTTATTAACTTTGATGTTATTAACTACGATGTTATTAACCATGATATCATTAATCATGATGTTATTAACCTTGATGTTATTAACCTGAATGTTTTTAACCTTGATGTTATTCACCTTGATGTTTTTAGCCATGATGTTATTAACATTGATGTTCATAACCTTGATGTTATTAGTCATGATGGCATTAACCTTGATGTTATTTACTTTATTGTTATTAACCAGGATGTTCTTAACCTTGATGTTATTAACCTTGATGTTTTTAACCTTGATGGTATTAACCTTGATGTTATTAATCTTGATGTTATGAACCCTAATGGTATTAACCTGGATGTTATTACCCTTGATGTTATTACCCTTGATGTTCCTAACCTTGATGTTATAAACATTGATGGTATTAACCTTGATGTTATTCCCCTTGATGTTAGTAACCACAATGTTATTAACCTTGATGTTATTAACCTTGATGTTATTAACCATGATGTCATTAACCATGATGTGATTAACCTTGATGTTATTAACCTCGAGGTTATTAACCAAGATGTTCATAACTATGATGTTACTAACCTTGATGTTATTAACCTTGATGTTTTCAACCATGATGTTATTAATCTTAATGTTATTAGCCTTGATGTTATTACCCATGATGTCATTAACCTTGATGTTATCAACCAGGATGTTATTAACCTTGTTGCTGTCAACCAAAAAGTTATTTCTTATGATGTTATACCCACACTTTAGGCGATAACAACTCATAGAAGGAATTTGAATTGGAAAAGAATTGCACCAGATTGTGTTGTTCGTCATGTTCTGTTTAATCGGCCAGCAACTTCAGTAAGGTGCAAGTCATGTACGTGAAGTTGGACATCTCATCTAGTCAGTTCACCTTCCTAGTCGCTGCAAACCCCGTTAACTTCCTAGTTGTTCTACACTCCGTTAACTCCCTAGTGGCTGCACGCCTCGTTAAATTCCTAGTGGCTGCAAGTCCCGTTAACTTCCTGGTCGCTGCAAACCCCGTTAACTTCTTAGAAGTCGCAGACCCCATGAACTTCCTAGTCGCTTCACATCCCGTTGACTTCCTAGTGGCTGCACGCCCCGTTAACTTCCTAGTGGCTGCACGCCCCGTTAACTTCCTAGTGGCTGCACGCCTCGTTAACTTCCTAGTTGCTGCACACCCCAATAACTTCCTAGTGGCAGCACGCCCCGTTAACTTCCTGGTGTCTGCACGCTCCAATAACTTCCTAGTGGCTGCGCGCCCCTTTTACCTTCCTAGTGGCTGCACGCCCCGTTAACTTCCTAGTGTCTGCACGCCCCGTTAACTTCCTAGTGGCTGCACGCCCCGATAACTTCCTAGTGACTGCACGCCCCGTTAACTTCCTAGTGGCTGCACGCCCCGTTAACTTCCTAGTGGCTGCACGCCTCGTTAACTTCCTAGTGGCTGCACGCCCCGTTAACTTCCTAGTGGCTGCACGCCTCGTTAACTTCCTAGTGGCTGCACGCCCCGTTTACTCTCTGCAGGCTAAACCTTGCAAGAACCGATTATCTAGTTGGGTCTACGCATATCACAAAAGCGTAAATACTGCTGAATGAAGCATTACACGGCACACCTCAACAGTATCATCAGTTTGCAGAGCAGGCCACAGTACGGAGGTAGCCCACGCCCCATCCCAACATCATCAAGGAGCCGGTCACAGTTCAGATGCAGCCAGCATCTCATCGCAGAATCATTCAAGAGCAGGCCCTAGTTTGGTGGCAGCGATGGCCAATCCCGGAATCCTTTTAGAACCGGCAACAGTTCAGAGGCAGCAAGCATCTCATCCCAGAATCATTGAAGAGCAGGCCACAGTTCAGAGGCAGCCAGCATCTCATCCCAGAATCACTGTGAAGCAGGCCACACCACAGTTCGGAGGCCGTCATATTCCATCCCAGAATCACATGCAGATTTATTACTGTTATCATTGAACTTCAATATCATTTCGTGCAGACTCTCCAAACTTCAAGAGAGCAGTCCAAGAGCCTTCCTCGGTTCCAGATAAAAGGGAAGACTCGGGCCTTTTGCATAATAATGAATCTTTTCTTCTCGAAAAGAAGTCTCTTCGAATCTCGATCCGTTTTGTGAAAAATGCTGCTGGAATACTACTCTTCAATTCCTTCAATTGGAGGTCATTTTATCGACTGAGCTCATGGGGGGGACAGCAGAACAAAGGGTTAGTTCAAGGGAAAAAATTCCGGTCAGCTATAATAATAATTTTATTGCAGAACCTTAACTCCATATTTATTAAATGAATACTTTCAGGCATCGTCAATCTACCAGGCATCAATGCCACAATGATAACAGCTTCCAGGCATCCATGCCACAATGATAACAGCTTCCAGGCATCCATGTCACAATGATAACAGCTTCCAGGCACCCATGCCCCAGTGATAACAGCTTCCAGGCATCCATGCCACAATGATAACAGCTTCCAGGCATCCATACCACTGATAACAACTTCCAGGCATCCATGTCACAATGATAACAGCTTCCAGGCACCCATGCCCCAGTGATAACAGCTTCCAGGCATCCACGCCATAATGATAACAGCTTCCAGGCATCCATACCACTGATAACAACTTCCAGGCAACCATGATACAATGATAACAGCTTCCAGGCATCCATGCCCCTGATAACAGCTTCCAGGCATCCATGCCACAATGATAACAGCGTCCAGGCATCCATGCCACAATGATAACAGCTTCCAGGAACCCATGCCTCAGTGATAAAAGCTTCCAGGCATCCATGCCACAATGATAACAGCTTCCAGGCATCCATGCCACAATGATAACAGCTTCCAGGCATCCATACCACTGATAACAGCTTCCAGGCATCCATGCCACAATGGTAACAGGTTCCAGGCATCCATGATACAATGATAACAGCTTCCGGGCATCCATGCCCCTGATAACAGCTTCCAGGTATCCATGCCACAATGATTACAGCTTCCAGGCATCCATGCCACAATGATAACAGCTTCCAGGCATCCATGCCCCTGATAACAGCTTCCAGGCATCCATGCCACAATGATTACAGCTTCCAGGCATCCATGCCACAATGATTACAGCTTCCAGGCATCCATGCCACTGATAACAGCATCCATGCCACAATGATAACAGCTTTATGTAAAATTAAACTTGGGCTCTAACTTCATTTTTGCTTTCATTTGATACAGCTCAGATTTGAATGAGATTTGTTGATGCCCATTATGGGTATGAGATATGTTTATGCCCATTATGGGTATAATGAGATTTGTTTATGCCCATTATGGGCATAATGAGATTTGTTTATGCCCACTGTGGGCATAATAAGATTTTTTATTCCCATGAAGGGCATAATGACATTTGTTTATACCCATTAAGGGCATAATGAGATTTGTTTATGCATATTAAGGGCATGATGAAATTTTTTATGCTCATTATGGGCATCCGTATTTTAATGCTAAATCGACGAAACATATGTTATGGGACTCAGTCTCATTCGTGCGCCAGTATCCTGCAAGGTGTCAGCCCCCTTTCTTTGACTACACTCGAATTATTCAATTGTGTTACTAGCCAGAACTCGGGGGGTTACTGAAAACATCCACAAACTGACCCACCATGACGGCCCGTATGCCCACTATGACGGCCCATATACCCACCATGAAGGCCCATATGCAATTCTGAAAATACAAGAATTCTGTAAATTTCAATACAAAATAATACTTTTTCTTACGTATTTATTTTGATTACTTGAGAATTTCATATGCCTTTGGTTGTTTGCCTTTACTATCAAACTGAACTTTTGTTCCAAAACAAGGATTGAAGTGACATAGAAATAATAGTAAAACATCCTTGCTATATCAGTTCTGCTGAAAAGGATATTAAACTAGCTACCCTCCTAATTGAGTGAAAACGGCTGTATGTCTATACATTAAAATATCGAACATTGTTTGAGGGTCACCACAACCGTGTTCCCGTTCAGGATCATGTGTCTTTAACACAGCATTTCAATTGAATCATATGCGGCAAAGAATCGCCTGCCATACATCACTACACAAGATACTTCAAAGCAGATACCTTGCCTTTTATCTCTGACAGCTGCTGATGGACTCAGGATACTTCGAAGCAGATACCTTGCCTTTTATCTCTGACAGCTGCTGATGGGCTCAGGATACTTCGAAGCAGATACCTTGCCTTTTATCTCTGACAGCTGCTGATGGACTCAGGATAATGTTTAACCACTCAACAATCCCCACCGAATAAGAAGTTGACCATATTCTTTAAAATGACCATTCCTACCGACATACTCCGTCTGGGTTCACAAGCGGAACGTTTTTCCTGGTCTTACTCCACATTTCCATTCATTACCACACAAATTATGACTGAGTTCGCATAAAAACACAAACCGTGACAAACACATTGCGGAGCGTCGTGATATCGTGCGGCTCACTCACCTGGCCCAGGCATCGATGTTACGTCCTACGAGCTGCAGCTTTCCTTAAGTATTCCGCTTTTCAGAGCGAAGGAGGAGATTAAATTTCCCGACGCCAGAGGCCCCTGCGTATCGGTCTTGTAAGATTTCCCTGATGGATGGGCTGCCACTGCGCTATGGGCCGTCGGAACAAAGACCCTTACCAACTTGATAGTCGCCGTGATATATTGATGGAAATCTTTGCGTCCCTTTTTCGCTTTTTGAAAGAGCCAAAGACCGTGTTTTCCGGATACCATTAGCGATGGTTGAATGAGAACAACTGAAGAAGTGGTGTACCGTTGCTGCTGCGGCCGCCGCTTCTGCTACCGGCGAGGAGAAGAATAAGGAGGAGAATTCTTTTTCTCACGCGTCGGTGGTGAAGTTGATCGGGTTGAGGAAGGGAATTCTTCAGCGGCAACGAGGGAAAAGACTTGGAAACTGCGAATGGAGAAGATATTCGTTCGAAGGATTTGCAATAGTGTTCGGTTAGAGAGAAATTTATCTCACCTGGTTCAGGGGCCAACATTTTAGACGAAAATCTGCAGCACAGTCAAGGGCAATACGAATTCAAAAGAGTGGTGCTTAGATATCAGAGTTGGGGTGTGCTTAGAACAATCCAATGAAAGTAAAGGAGAGGCTTTTCCTAATTTTAGTGCACTGTTTGCATTAGGAACCCTAATAATTGAATGCACTGTTCAATCAATCCAGCTCAGCATGGAAGTATTCCGGCATCGTCCCTGGATATCTGCTGAGCGAAGCAAACATTACATAGACACCTTCCTTTCGACAGCGGGAACCACCCTCCAAAATAATGATAAGCATTAGTGATAAGAAAAGATGACGGGATTCCATTACAAAGGTAAACAATTCCGGAAAAGATAGAAGCAAATGCCCTCCCATCGTTGATGCATGCTGAGCTTAGGGTAGCCTCATCTGCTTACAGGAGCATGCAAGCAGCCGCGACGACAGACGGGGAGCGAGCATGAAGCTCCAGTACTAAACAAGCACTGCTTTCAGGCTGCTTTGCGAACAGGTGACTGGGAACTGGCTTTTTGTTATTGCATCGATGCCGTCTAGTAAAATTTTCCTGATGAAGTTCTGTATAGTTTTCCCTAACGTAGTTCTGTATAGTTTTCCATGATGAAGTTCTGTATAGTTTTCCTTGATGCAGTTCTGTAAAGTTTTTCATGATGTAGTTCTGTATAGTTTTCCTTGATGCAGTTGTGTATAGTTTTCCTTGATGCAGTTCAGTATAGTTTTTCCTATAGTAAATATGTCTAACTTACTCCAATATAAATCTGTTTAGCTTTCACTGAAGCAAATCTGTCTGACGCTTTCCCTAATGGGGAGCTCGAGAAATCTGGCAAACCCATTATATAGGATTGAATAAAAAAAGAATAGTAACAACATTAAAAGGATTGGGAAAATTTGAAATGTATGTTGTTATAATGACTGGCTGATATATTAGAGAAGTATCAGACTACACAGATGATGTGTGCCGTCTTCGTCAGCGTGAGCTGTTCTGACAACAACATTTAGTTAGTCATGACAATTCACTGTTTAAACGGACATTTAATAAAAAGACTGCGAATAAAAACTATCCAACATGAGGTGTATGTTACAGTTACTAACAAAATGTTTGGCATACGAAGACAGAAATGTTGAAGTTAACTGCGTAGTTAAGATGTCATGTTACATTTGCACAGGAAACAAATCACTGTACTATAAAAGATGGGTCAGATAATAAAACATGTTCTACATCACCGAGACAACAGGGATTGGAGTTTAAGAACAGAACAAAAAATCAAAGTATCATCAAAATGACACTGGTGAACAGCAAATAGTTGACGTGATAAATTGTACGGAGGAAGTATATTACAATTCAAGTATTTTTGCTCGTTTAGGTTCTAACTCGCACAATGTAAGTTTACGTTGAAAGTAGTTTTATTGCAACTCTGCCTTATATCTACAGCAATCGAATACCAAATTTTTGCAGTTATGTCTTTTAAAGGTAGTTGGGACTGGGTTGGTGAATTGTTGCAGATAATTTTCAAATCCGTACTGCTACGAAGACTTTATGTAGGGTTATTTCTCGTGAAAAAAATGTTAACAAAGTTAATTAAGTGATTCAAAGATTTGTGAACAAACACTGCACCAGAAAATATAATGATATGATTAAGCGTGAGGATATTCCATCAACAAAAGGGGGTCAAAGTGCTGATCTTTTCAGTTACGACTCAGGTACAAATACACCAAAAAAGTTAGATTTTGCTTTATTTGCAACTGATCAATCTTTCAATCCTACTTGTGTGTTAGGAATGTGTATTTTCATCCTAGAAAATATCATGACTTGCGTCTTGTAGATGTTCAACGTCAACTCATAAGACGTGAACCAGTTTGAAATGTGAACCAATTGATTATTCATGATAAAAATAGAATCATAGGGAATTTTTGCCATCGACTACGTTGTAGTACCATCTGCAAAAAGGATAAAGAACAATCTTTCGCAAGCGTTTACATTATTATTAATACAGAGAAGGAAGAGCACAGGCGCCAGGATCGACCTTTGTGGTACTTCCATATGTAGCTTACTGAGAGATGATTGTTTAATCCACGTCACTTTTTGCTTTCTATGAAACATAAATTTTTATCCAACTTTTGTTTATCAGTTGTTGGCAAACATATCATCGCAACACTGGCATGGATTTTGGACTTAGAGGCTGTTGCTCAGAGTATTTTATGAGTTGCAGTTTACAATTGAATAAATTTAATAATATAATAAAATAAATCAAATTTATGATTGAGCATATTGAATATTCATTTCCAATCGCACACTCATTGAAACTCATTAAATGAGTAATGCATTGATTGAATAGCTTTTTCTGGTTCGTAAAACTTAAATTGTCGAAAAAAAAATGCCTTGTCTGATTAACCGTTTCTTGACTAATGTTTGCTGTGCTTTATTGGGGTGTAAATATACCGGAATGCCTGCTACTGAATTGGAGGAAGCTTCAGAAGCGAAAATTCAGGAAATTTCACGAAACAACTTTCTATACATTTACCTTACCGTTGTAGTCCGCCAACTTTGAAGAGTTCTAATGTAATTTTAGCAAGTTGATTTCAAGTTCTGGTTGATCAGTGTGCCGTGTAACCGTTTCAGCAGGTGATAGGACGCTAGCGGGCTGGGATTTACCCTCGAGTGTCTGATGCTGTTAGCGCACCAAGTCTCACTGCCATGCTTCAGTGAGATGTGGAGTAGCCTAAGCGTTCATTCGAAACAAACACTGCAAAAAATGTATGAGTTTCAGTGGCACACAAAAGTGTTTCAAAAATAGGTTTCTACACCGACACGCTTTGCTCTCTCGAGAATTGCATCACTGACTGAATGTGTGACGAAGCATGCATCATAACCTCTGTATTGTTTTACATTCCATTTATGTACCTACTTTTTTGTAGGGCAGTGCCACCTGTTCGACAAAGATGGGTCAGAGTAAGTCATGAGAGTGAGTCATTGCGGCAGAATAATGGAAAGGGTTCTAAGCCGACACACGAAAATTAATTCAGAGGAAGTCTGCCCGGCTGAGACCGCACGATTCGCTCCTTCCCTTTCGTTTACGTGCCCTGATGACGTCAGACACTTTCTGACTAGAATATATGGACAGATCACGAGCATTTATAAATAAACGATAGATGCTATAAATACCTTGCTGATCCTTCTCCCTCCCAACCGTATTACCAGATCACGATCATTTATAAAGAAACGACAGATGCTATAAATACCTTGATGATCCTTCTCCCTCCCAACCTGATTACCAGATCACGATCATTTATAAATAAACGACAGATGCTATAAATACCTTGATGATTCTTCTCCCTCCCAACCTGATTACCAGATCACGATCATTTATAAATAAACGACAGATGCTATAAATTCCTTGATGATCCTTCTCCCTCCCAACCTGATTACCAGATCACGATCATTTATAAATAAACGACAGATGCTATAAATTCCTTGATGATCCTTCTCCCTCCCAACCTGATTATAAGAAGCTCCTAGCGGCCGGCGGAAGGTCCTTACATCCGCTCATCCGGCGCTAGGAAATGATGGCAGCTGATGGCAAGGCTGTGGAGAGGATGGCCAGGATGGCACAGCCTGCCATTTTTGTCACCAAGTGCAATAGGCCTACCGATACTGAACGTTCCCAGATTGTTGGATCGTATTTTTTTCCTGTCCTCATTACAAAAAGATTCAATGGATGGAGTAATCTTCTACAGTTTGGGGCAGAAAGGCCCCAACAGCTGTCAATCAGCTTGTTTCATTTATCACAAGCTAAAACAACCGCTTACCTTATTTTCATATACTTTGACTGTTTCCTTTGGGTAAATAAATTGTTATTGGCCATTTAACCTCATCAATGTTTCTAGCTACTCTCGCCTGCAGCACCAGACACTCCGTAGCATGAAAATGATCCGCTTCGTTGCCTGCTCCTCGTCACCTCCCCCCCCCTTCGTCCCCCAACCCTTGCTCCATAGTGACGCTATGTTAAATTATCCGCAGCATAATCTACATATTATCCGTATTGCGCAAATGAAACAAAGAACACTGATTTGGTGCACTGCTCGAACACACTGCCAGGCTGCACTGCTAGGCTGCACTGCTAGAATCCACTGCTAGGCTCCACATCTAGGGTACACTGCTAGGCTGCACTGCTAGAATCCACTGCTAGGCTGCACTGCTAGGCCGAATTCCTAGGGTACACTGTCAAGCTGCACTGCTAGAATCCACTGCTAGGCTGCACTGCTAGAATCCACTGCTAGGCTGCACTGCTAGTGTACACTGCTAGGTGGCACTGCTTCGTTGCTCTGCTAGGGTGCACTGCTGAAATAAAATGCTAGGGTACACATGTAGGGTGCACTCCTAGGCTAGTAAGCACTGCCAGGGTGCAGAGGTACACCCATCTATACCAGCATGGCGTCCCCAGCGCCATGTTTACTCATATTGCCCGGCGAACGACTAATTTGAATCCATTCATTTGTTATGAGGTTTAGACTGCTCTTCGTGTATTGGTAACAGCTCGGTAAAGGTTGCTGAAAGGTATCATTGAATAGTCCAACAGGACCTCGTTTCCCATCGGATACAAATCGACGGCGTGGGATTAGAATTATTATTAAATGAGTTGTATTAAACATAATATATCATGTAATTCAGATGACTTGTATTAGATACATTATATCATATAATCCTATGCATACTCACGATACAAGGCATGAGGCTGTGGGATCTGACCTTCATAAAGTACACAAATCTGATGCTCTAAATTGAATTATTTTCCTACAGCTACCACCATGGATCAGCTCTACTTCCTCCAGTACACCATCTCAAGCCCATCCATTGTATGTAACCTGGTGTGTCGTGAGTAGGAGGCCTTTAAGCCCGGTACACCAGGCTGTCGTCACAGGCATCACCGCGGTCATGCATGCTTCCCGGACAGTCAGAGGGATAACCTTTTTCAACCAGCGATCTATTTCACGTTTTGTCATCTTCGTCATTTCATTAAGCCGTGTATGTTATAAAGTAATTTGTCATCTGTATCATTGTTCTAGAGCTTATTTAATATTAACAATTTGGAAGTGGTTATTACACTGACTGTAAAAGAGACCATTCATGCCCACGGCGATGCCTGCACAGACGACCTGGTGTACCGATGCAGTTACAGCGGCCACCGCCAACCACCGAGGGAAGGTGTACGCCAGCACAACAAATGCCTTCCCATATCTTCTGTAATAAATGTGGCCTGGGCCTAACAACCGTAGTATGTGGTAGACAGAGCCTGGCACCGGTCCAGGCAGTGCTGGACGGAAGGGCACCCCTATACCCCTCATACCATGTCTGGACACTCTCCCTGTCTGCCTTCCCATCTTTCTATCTGTCCGAGACTTCCCTTCCCCCCCGTTTGTGACCGACCAGGTTTATTGTTAAAGTTTTCTACAAGTTATGTAATTGGTTGGTAGATGCTGGGAATGCATTCAGGGGGAAGCTGCGTCAAGGCCTAGAGGTTAATAAGGCCAGTTTTATGATGAAGAAGGCTTGCCTTATCAACTGACCGACAGCAAATAGCCTTATGATGAAGGAGGCTTGCCTCATCAACTGACCGACAGCAAATAGCCTTATGATGAAGGCGATAGCCTCATCAACTGACCGAGAGCAAATAGCCTTATGATGAAGGAGATAGCTTCATCAACTGACCGACAGCAAATAGCCTTATGATGAAGGAGGCTTGCCTCATCAACTGACCGAGAGCAAATAGCCTTATGATGAAGGAGGTTGGCCTCATTAACTGACCGACAGAAAATAGCCTTGTTATGGAGGAGATAGCCTCATCAACTGACCGACAGCAAATAGCCTTATGATGAAGGCGATAGCCTCATCAACTGACCGACAGCAAATAGCCTTATGATGAAGGAGATAGCCTCATCAACTGACCGACAGCAAATAGCCTTATGATGAAGGCGATAGCCTCATCAACTGACCGATAGCAAATAGCCTTATGATGGAGGCGATAGCCTCATCAACTGACCGACAGCAAATAGCCTTATAATGAAGGAGGTTGGCCTCATTAACTGACCGACAGCAAATAGCCTTGTGATGGAGGAGATAGCCTCATCAACTGACCGACAGCAAATAGCCTTATGATGAAGGAGATAGCTTCATCAACTGACCGACAGCAAATAGCCTTGTGATGGAGGCGATAGCCTCATCAACTGACCGACAGCAAATAGCCCTATGATGAAGGAGATAGCCTCATTAACTGACCGACAGCAAATAGCCTTGTGATGGAGGAGATAGCCTCATCAACTGGCCGACAGCAAATAGCCTTGTGATGGAGGCGATAGCCTCATCAACTGACCGACAGCAAATAGCCTTATGATGAAGGCGATAGCCTCATCAACTGACCGACAGCAAATAGCCTTATAATGAAGGAGGTTGGCCTCATTAACTGACCGACAGCAAATAGCCTTGTGATGGAGGAGATAGCCTCATCAACTGACCGACAGCAAATAACCTTATGATGAAGGAGGCTTGCCTCATCAACTGACCGACAGCAAATAGCCTTATGATGAAGG
>SDVV010014452.1:0-14799 GCA_016164225.1 Gammarus roeselii | reverse complement strand
CCTCTAGCAGTGCTGCCCTCTAGCAGTGCTGCCCTCTAGCGGGACTGCCCTCTAGCAGTGCTGCCCTCTAGCAGTGCTGCCCTCTAGCAGTGCTGCCCTCTAGCGGGGCTGCCCTCTAGCAGTGCTGCCCTCTAGCAGTGCTGCCCTCTAGCTGTGCTGCGCTGTAGCAGTGCTGCTCTCTAGCAGTGCGACCCTCTAGCAGTGCTGCTCTCTAGCAGTGCTGCCTTCTGGCAGTGTTCCAGTCTAGCAGTGACTCCCTCTAGCAATGCAGCCCTCTAACAGTGCTGCCCTCAAGCAGTGCTGCCTCTTAGCGGTGTTGCCCTCTAGCAGTGCTGCCCCCTAGCAGTGCTGTCACCTAACCGGGCTGCCCTCTAGCAGGGCTGCTCTCTAGCAGTGCTGTCACCTAGCCGGCCTGCCCTCTAGCAGTGTTGCTCTCTAGCAGTGACTCCCTCTAGCAGTGCAGCCCTCTAACAGTGCTGCCCTCAAGCAGTGCTGCCTCTTAGCAGTATTGCCCTCTAGCAGTGCTGCCTCTTAGCAGTGCTGTCACCAAACCGGGCTGCCCTCTAGCAGGGCTGCTCTCTAGCAGTGCTGTCACCTTGCCGGGCTGCCCTCTAGCCGGGCTGCCCTCTAGCAGGGCTCCCCTCTGGCAGTGTTGCCCTCTAGCAGTGACTCCTTCTAGCAGTGCAGCCCTCTAACAGTGCTGCCCTCAAGCAGTGCGCCTCTTAGCAGTGTTGCTCTCCAGCAGTGTTGCCCTCTTGCAGGGCGCCTCCTAGCAGAGCTGCCTCATAGCAGTTCCGCCTCCTAGTAGTGCTGCCTCCTAGCAGTGCTGCCCTGCAGCCAGACTCGAGCGATGCCTGATCAAAAAACATCTAAATAAAAACAACACCAATCAGAATATAAATCTAACTTTAACTTTAATCTATAAACAATGGATGTAACGCTAATCCTTAAACAGTAGATTAAATTAGATTAAGGAAACAAAACAAACGCAAGTGCTCGTGTCGAGTTGTTTCCTTGAAAGCAGGCTGAGGGACAGTTAACGAAACTCTATAAATTCACTCACACATAAACAAAAATGGAGGTTGTAAGGATTGATAGAGTAGTTCCACAGCTACCTTCACCACTACATAATGGCTACCACCCCACTTCTAGCCAGGGCATTTCAGCATCGAAGAAAACGTGGTCGAGTGTCAGACGACACTGTCCGGAACGGTGCTAATAAAGATGTGAAGAGAGGTTATTAGGTGTCAAGCGATCGCATCTCAGAGGGTCGGGCAGAGGCGAACACGTCCATACGTTCAACGGACTCATACATTTCCTCGGGCGCATGCGTGTCGGCTTGCCCAGAGGACTCCAACTAGGCATCAAGTCTACTTCAAAGGAGCATTTGGGTGTTACATTTTGACAAATATGTAAAGATTTAGGAGGAGCACTACACCCAGTTGCCTGGGAAATGGTCCTCCCCATATGCTCACAAGATTATGTCTTCTGTGCGCAAGTGCATGGTTCCTGGAAGGCTGTCGCACTTCAAGGTCTCCGCGACCAGTTGCCTGAGTGTTTCTCCCCTAGTGTTCAGAAAAGTAAGTCTTCTGTACTCGTGTGGCTGGTCCTCGAAGATCGTTTCGCATGTCAATGAGAAATGTCAAAAGGACGTCTCCCAGGTAAAGAGTTACTTATGGAAACTCCGGAGGTTATTAAAAGAAACACAAATATTTTAAATGTAGACAAAAAAGGCAAGAAACAATATTTAAATTTTGAAATTGGCATAACAAAGAGAAAAGCACTGATTCGTTAGAGTAGTCCGTAGGAAGATACCCACTATCTCAACAGCTGCCATATTAATTAACAACTTCATGTCGCTCTGCTCCCGGCAGCACCAAGTCCCACCCCGAATCTGCGCTGCAGGAAAGAAGACGGTTAGTTCTCCACGCTGCACCGACCACCGCTCCGGACCAGGGTCTGTCCACGCTGCACCGACCACCGCTCCGGAACAGGGTCTGTCCACGCTGCACCGACCACCGCTCCGGAGCAGAGTCAGTCCACGCTGCGCCGACCACCGCTCCGGAACATGGTCTGTCCACACTGCACCGACCACCGCTCCGGAACAGGGTCTGTCCACGCTGCACCGACTACCGCTCCGGAGCAGGGTATGTCTACGCTGCACCGACCACCGCTCCGGAGCAGGGTCTGTCCACGCTGCACCGACCACCGCTCCGGAGCAGGGTCTGTTCACGCTGCACCGACCACCGCTCCGGAACAGGGTCTGTCCACGCTGCACCGACCACCACTTTGGAGCAGGGTATGTCCACGCTGCACCGACCACCGCTTTGGAGCAGGTTATGTCAATGCTGCACCGACCACCGCTTTGGAGCAGGGTATGTCCACGATGCACCGACCACCGCTTTGGAGAAGGGGAGGCTTGTGAAAGCGAGAACAGAGTTAATTGTTTCTTTATTTCAAGGTGAGATGCCATAGAGGCATCTCCAAGGAATATGGTTGCAGTAGCTAACCTGCGCAGCAAACACAGTAAGATGGGCAATCCATTGTGGAGACGGAAGAGGTGACACAAAGAGAGAGTGTTATATTAATTGTTACCTATTTTTATTTATTTTTCCTCCCAACACAGCTAAGGAAGAAACGAAGAGAAGAGAGGGTACCATCTTGTCGACAGGTTCCCTCCATAGGAAGATACTAACGATCTCAACCATGGATGATATCCTCCCGAATCACCACCGCACCATCGAGTATAGCACTGGATCTCCTCTTGGGGCAGATTCGGTTCCCGCAAGCCATGGGGTGTGGGGGTGGATGCAGCTGGGTTGTGGGGGTGGGTGCAGCCGTTACGGCTTTTTGACAGTCGCCGCTGTCACCGGCAGACTTTCGCCCGCACGTAGCGTTTCGCGATGTTAGCGGTATTTGATTTATATTTGTTCCCTCCCACCACAGAGAGGGGAGAAGAGAAGAAAACAGAATACCAGAGTGTCGACAGGGTCCCTCCAAAACTAAGTATATCATTTTTAAGACGCTAGCAATGCAATACCTGGCTATGACGATAGCAATGCATTACCTGGCTATGACGATAGCAATGCATTACCTGGCTATGACGCTAGCAATGCATTACCTGGCTATGACGATAGCAAAGCATGAAGTTGCTTGCGATGCTAACAAAACATTACATTTCTATGACGTTAACAAAGCGTGCCCTGCTGTAACGCTAACGAAATATCACATAGTGATGACGCTAACAAAGCTTCACCACGCAAAAACGCCAGCAATGCATCACGTTACTTACGACGTTAATATATTGCTGGCTCATAGACACCAGCAATGCATCACGTTGCTTACGACGCTAACATCTTGCTGGCTCACAGACGCCAGCAATGCATCACCTTGCTTACGACGCTAACATCTTGCTGGCTCACAGACGCCAGCAATGCATCACGTTGCTTACGACGCTAACATCTTGCTGGCTCACAGACACCAGCAATGCATCACGCGTTGCTTACGACGCTAACAATTTGCTGGCTCACATACGCCAGCAACGCAGCACGTTGCTTACGACGCTAACATCTTGCTGGCTCACAGACGCCAGCAACGCAGCACGTTGCTTACGACGCTAACATATTGCTAGCTCACATACGGTTCGATGTGCAGTAAATCGACCTTCTGAAGTATTGTCATCATACGTTCTTCTTTGATTGTTACTTGATAAATTCCTTCGTCTCACGTCGATAATACAACATTGAATAAGTGTGGCTCTCTGGTTGGTCTTCAACATATTGCTTTAGGTTGTTGTCATCGACGAGTCGCATCACCTGCCACCCCGTCCGAAGTGCCCCGTTCATGCCTGCAACTTTAAAGACCCTCAATAACATCGTTCCATTCGAAAAGGAGACTCTATCATCCAGCTCGGTATGGAACTTCTCCTGCCGCTACTGGCATTTTTGGAGCCTAGTTTACTAGTCCAATACTCAGTGTAATCTCTGCAGATGGCTCAATCTCTGCAGATGGCACAATATCTGCAGATCGCACAATCTCAGCAGATGGTACAATGTCTTTAGAGAGCACAATGTCTGCATGGATTATCTCCTACACATGTTG
Organism: Gammarus roeselii; assembly: GCA_016164225.1. Classification (NCBI taxonomy): domain Eukaryota; kingdom Metazoa; phylum Arthropoda; class Malacostraca; order Amphipoda; family Gammaridae; genus Gammarus; species Gammarus roeselii. The sequence goes on along the minus strand of SDVV010014452.1, from coordinate 10,698 downwards.
TCGTTGCAGTAGTCCTGCGGAGAATTGGACGGAGGCTTTCATTGACGCCTTTAATGATCCCCCTCCTCTTATGATTGGAGAAGGTGTATCTACATTGATCGTCCTAAAATCTTGGAAGAATATTTCTGTCAGGCAATTTTGGCCAATCGTGTTCAGCCATGACTTGTGAATTTCAATGATATCGTACGTTTTTATATTATATTGGAGAAGAACGACTGAAGGTACGGTTCTTACAAGAGCTTTGATTCTTCCTATGTTATTTTTTTTTTATCTAACTCCATAATGCTATTATTTCCCACAGTCGAAAGTCTTGCTGAGGCCCGTAAAAGAAGCAACAGTGACTTCCCATTCATCGAACAAATCAATAACTTCTATCAATGTTATCCAACTATATTTGTTATTCTAGCCAGTCTGGATTCATATTGATTTTGGCTAATAAGGTTATTATATTCAAAATGAATGCGTAATCTCCATGAAAGACTTTTCACAAACTTTGCTAAGACCAGGCAGGACTGATATTGAAAGGCCGCACTCAGCCTCCGCTCAGCTATCAGTTCACACTACGGGTTGAGCGTCGGAATGAGCTGCTGCGCATAACTCAATTGTCAGTGTATCTTAATATGCCAATAATTTCTGTATAGAAGCCCTCAAGTGTATCGCATATAAGCGGGTCGCCAGTCAGGCGCGTCAGACAGTCATCCAATTTAATCTAAGTTAGAGTCTCCCCAATCCAGCGAGGAGATAAGTAATACAAATTCACGTAACCACGGCAACAAGACAATTTATAGGGTGATAAATAATCTGGAATTACAGCTTAAGCAAACACCGACAGATGGCCACTGCCTCAGTCAGTCATGGAAGTACCAAATTGGGTATTACTCCCAAACAAGACATTGACTCGTTACTGGGCGCTGCATGGAAGGAGGCAGTGAAGAACATAGACTACTATTTGGGTTTCTTCTAAAGAAACGGTCACGACGACGCCTACCTGATATATTTTTTACCACAGAAACTACAACCAACCCCTGGTGGACTTGGTCCCCACGATGCTGAGCAATGATCTGCGATTTCAGATTGACATCGTTTAAGAAAACGACTTCGCCAGTACAACAATAAGGTCCATCAAGCCACACATGATTAAAAATCAGTCGGTTCTTAAGGTAGTCATTCACCTAAAATACAGTCATTACAGTGCACTTGTACCCACAAAGAAATTCTTGAAATCTCCCAATACAAATAGGACACCCAGTGACAGGATCTTCTGCTCCAACAAATTCACCGCCGTGAATGATGCACCTGACATCTGCATCTACACAAAGGACTCGCAAGGCAGCATGACAACATATTCGACAGCCAGGAAATCATCACGAGCACCACTGCGGGCATCGGCAACAGCTACACAAATCGTAGCAATAGCCAACGAAACACGCCCGAACACATGTTACGGACTAGAGGCGACACACGGGCCTCTTGCAAGCCAGGCGCCGATGAAAGTAAGCCCCGGTCAAAGGAACAGGACCGCATACGCATAAAGTTCATAACTCTGAAAAGTCGGATGAAGATGTAATCGTGCACTAAAAGCGAAGCCATTCCGGTCACTCCTGCCACACTTGTCATGCACGGTGGCAGACCTTGTCAACCTACAATGGGCAGTTACCCAGCGAGACAATGAATGCAGAGGACATGCTACACGAACAACTTACAGCAGGTAGAAAGATATGCATACACACTACTACAAAGATATTGATGTATACCGTCTCACTGAAACATAACTGGTTCCAAACACAGAGGCAAAAGAGGAGGCGACGCCTGTATCTACGTCAGAAATGAAAACATAACCAGGACGTTGAAAACGAATGGAAACGGAAATGAAGTCGATGATGTTTGGATTATCGTCCTAGTAAGACAAACTAAATCCTTTATAGAAGGAGCTATTTACAGACCACACAAAGCCGGCAATCAGTCAATCAGCATATGGAATCCAATCGCCAGATGACAGAAAATTTGAAAAAGAACATGTACGACTTAGGAGATTTTAATGACAATCAATTAAAACCTAAAAACTTTGACTGAATAAAAATAAGACTCAAACTACAGTTGCTCATTGAGGAGGCAACTGGAATCACAAAAGACAGCAGCTCGTTACTCGATCTGATAATTACAAAAGATCGATTGTCTGTCGTGAGCATACAACGTCTTTGAGTCACTTGCCGACCTCAAAGAAATAAGCTGCATGATGACAGTACGTAAAGAAAAACAAAAACCCGTATTCCTGACGTACAGAGGAAAAAACTTCACGAAATTCATTGGAACAAGAGTGAACACGCTCTCAGCGGCCCTCGACACAGTAGCACCGATAATTTTATTGATGTGACTAAGAAATTAACATGCCCTCTAGTCAGCTGGATGACTTCTGAACTCAATCAGGAGATAATAATCCCAAAATATTCCAAATGGTGGTGAAAGGTCATGCCAACAAAATAGCACCGACGCATATATAACTGATATAACAGATGAATAGCGTGTTATAGGCATTTAACTTACAAGTGGTTTGCAAATCGCTTAGGAAGACGCACGAAAACTGACAGGTTATTCAAAGAGAGACGCACATCGTCTGATTTAGATGAAGCTGAATACAACCCGAAGCAGACTTGGAACATCCCTGGGAGCATTGTGTCCAACAAGAAATCTAATCACTCTTTCAATTATGAAAACCCAGTACAAACAGCAAATATTTTTTAATTACTTCTTCGCTAACGTCGGAAAGCACACATACGAAGAAGAAATGATCGCAAATAACAGAATTCCGTCGGCTGAACCCCGAACCCGTAATGCATATGCCAACTCGGTTAACAGTTCCCTCTCATATTAAATCATACCCCAAGAAGGACCAAATGTGGTCCCCGAGCCCGGTAAGCAGAGTCCCGATATTTCTGTGTAGCAAGTATTTGTAGCCGGGGCTTTAGAATCTTGCTGCCGTATCCACCGCGTGTCGTAAAAGGCGACTAAAGGGGCGCCCCGTAGCCGGGAGTAGAATCGTGCTACTGCAACCCCCAGCGTGTCGTAAAAGGCGACTAAACGGGGCGGAGCGAAGGGGCTAAGATCCCGTTCTCTGTAAAACCTTTCCTCGAAGACGGCATGACGAGCGGGGGGAGGAGAGGCACATGCCTCTCCGAACCCTATTGTTAGGGTCGCTGAATGAGCGTGGCTGTAGTACGAATGATGTAAAGAGGAGGGAGATAGGTGAGATGTTTGTGAGGAAGTTTGATGTGTTGGGGCTGAGTGAGACGAAGTTGAAAGGTAAGGGCGAATGTGAGTTTGGTGTGGTAGGTGGAAAAAAGTCTGGTGTGGAGGAAGGTAGAGCACGAGAGGGTGTGGTCTTGATATTGAGTGATTGGTGGACTAGTAGCGCTACCGAAAGGAAGGAGGTGTCCTCAAGATTGATGTGGGTGAAAGTTAAGTTAGGCGTAGAAAGATGGGTATTTGTGAGTGCTTACGGACCTGGCAGCGAGAGGAGTGAAGAGGAGAGGGAGCAATTCTGGACTGACCTGAGTGAGTGTATTGAGAGTTTCTGAGGTCATTTCAATGCAGTTGTACTGGGTGACCTTAATGCGAGAGTTGGAGATGTAGTGGTGACGAATGTGATAGGAATGTATGGTGTTCCCGGAAGAAATGACAGTGGAGAAAACCTGATAGATCTGTGTATGGAGCAAGAGTTGGTGGTCGGGAACAGTTTGTTCAAGAAGCGAGATATTCACAAGTATACATGGGTAAGGATGGCCCATGGTGCAATGGTGGAGAGAGCACTGATGGATTTTGTGCTGTTATCGAGGAGAGTGGTGGGGAGGCTGTTGGATGTGTGGGTATTGAGAGGGGAGGGTCCATCTGCTGGTGTAAGGTAGAATAAGAGTGAAGCAGAAGTGTAAGGGCAAAAAACGAGTGGGAGGAGGGAGAGAGGTGGTGAAAGTGAGTGGACTGAATGTGAAAAGTAGAGCCGAGGAGTTCCAGCAGTCGTTGAAGGAAGAATATGACAACATGAGAGGAGAGGACCTGAGAGATGTGGATGAAGAATGTGAGACGTTAAGGGATGCGTTGCTGAGATGTGCGAAGAAGGTGTGTGGTGCGCGCCGTGTGGGAGGGTGCAGGAGGAAAGGCTGCGAGTGGTGGAACGAGGAGGTCAAACTGGCGGTGGCACGGAAAAGAGAAGCGTTTGAGGAGTGGTTGCAGGTGAAATCGGAGGTGGCTCATGAAAGCTACAATGAGAGGAAAAACGAAGTGAAGCGGTGGTGAGGAGAGCCAAAAGGGACGCTGATGCCAGGTGGGGCAGACGATTGTGCCAGAATTTTGAGGAGAACAAAAAGATGTTCTGGAAAGAGGTGAAGAGGGTGAGAAAGGGAGAGACCGGAAAGGATGAAGTGGTGAAAGATGAAAACGGCCAGTTGCTGTTAGAAAATGGCGATGTACGGAAGAGGTGGGCCGAGTATTTTGATGAGTTGTTGAATGTCGAGGATGACAGAAAGGCTGACATTAATACTATGGGTGGTCGTGCTCAGATGCCATTTTTGGGAGAAAGACTTGTTGCGGACATTACCAGGGAAGAGGTGCAGGAGGCGGTGGACGTGATGAAAGCAGAGAAAGCCCCTGGTTTTGATGACGTTGCGACCGAGTGCCTGAAGAAGGGTGGAGTAACGATTGTCGAATGATTGGTGAGGTTACTGAACTTGTGTTTTGTGGCAGGCGTGGTACCGAGTGAGAGGCGCAGTGCCTGCATTGTTTCGCTATATAAGAGTAAAGAAGATAAAAATGAATGCTGCAATTTGAGAGGTATCAGTCTGTTATGTGTGGCTGGTAAGTTGTACGGGAGAGTGCTGATCAAAAGAATTAGAGACTGTACGAACTGCGCAATCGGAGTGGAACAGTGTGGCTTTAGGAGTGGTAGAGGGTGTCCCGATCAGATTTTTGCAGTGAGACAGGTCTGTGAGAAGTACTTTGCCAAAGGAAAGGATGTGTTCTGGGCCTTTATGGATCTGGAGAAGGCATTCGACAGGATTGACAGAAAAGCGCTGTGGAGGGTGTTGCGTTTGTATGGAGTGCGCGGACATCTGTTGAAAGCGGTGCAGAGTTTCTATGCCGACAGCCAAGAATATGTCAGAGGGGGGAGCGAGGTGAGTGATTGGTTCACAGTGAAAGTGGGACTGAGACAAGGCTGCGTGATGTCTCCCTGGCTGTTTAACCTCTATATGGATGGATTGGTCAGGGAGGTGAATGCGAGTGTGCTGGGTCGTGACTTGGAACTGTTGGAAGCGAATGGGCGGAGTTGGCAGTTGAGCCAGTTTCTATTTGCTGATGATACGGCCCTGGTTGTGGATTTGGAGGAGAAGCTATGTAGACTAGTGTCTGAGTTTGGTTAAGTGTGTGAGAGGAGGAAGCTCCGAGTGAACGTCGGTAAGAGTAAAGTAATGAGATGCTCGAGGAATGTCGATGCGAGCATAATTAGTGTCACCCTAAATGGAGAGCTCATGAAAGAAGTTCAATGTTTTAAGTATCTGGGCTCCCATGTGGAGATAACTGAACTAGTGGAAACTGAAGTGAAGGCGCGAGTGAAGGAGGGATGTTAAGTGTTGTGTGCACTAAAGAGTGTAATGAGCTGTGGGACGTTGGGGATGGAAGCAAAGAGAGGGCTGTATGAGGGTGTTGTTGTCCCAACTGTGCTCTACGGAGCTGAGGCTTGGGGGGTGAGAGCAGAGGAGGGAAGAAGGTTGAATGTATTCGAGATGAAATGTTTGAGGAGCATGGCCGGATCACCAACGACGTGGTTCAAAACAGAACAGGGATGGTGAAGAAGTTGGAGGTTAGAGTGGATTCGCGTGTTCTGAGATGATTCGGGCACATGGAGAGGATGGATAAAGAGAGATTGGTAAAAATGGTGATGAATACTGAGGCGAGTGGTCGCAGGCCTAGAGGTAGACCGAAGTTTGGGTGGATGGATGGTGTGAAGCAGGCGTTGGGAAAGAGAGACATGAATGTGGAGGTGGCGAGAGAGCGTGCAATGAACAGGCGTGACGCTGCTCTGATGTGCTTTCCCACCCTTGGCACCCCGACACGGGGTGGTCGGGGGTGGGACCGGGGCGGCCATTATGATGCGACGGGGGTAAACCAGTGAAAACTGTCGGGCCCTGCTGCTGACGACGGATCCTCGGACTGCACTCGTGACCCAGAGTGTATGTTGAGGAAGTACCGGCCGGACCCTTGAGCACAAAAGGGCTAAGTTGTGTGAGTGTGAGCATGTGAGGTGCGCCTTGCCGTCGGCCACCCCCCTTTCTGGGGGATGCGGCCTAGTGACTGTATCTGTATCTGTAAGTATTTCTAAACTACGCAACGACAGGGATCTCCTCGCACATAGTCAAGGCAAATTTACCCGGCCCGGATCACATAGTCATGTATTTCAGTGGCTCTAGAACTCACATGGTCGAACCAAACATGACAACCTTTGCTACCAAATGTATCAGGCAGATAATCAACCAATTGCTTTATGTATATAGCTCACATAGGCCCAACATACCTTACCACTCTTTGATACCCGAAGTATTAGGCGGATTATATGAATTAGGACTACCTGCAGCAGTGAGGGACACTGTATAGCCACTTAAACCGATTTGATAGCCTTGGATTATCATTACACGCACTTTGGGTTAATTGGGCACAATTTTATATTATTTTATACCCATTTTAGAAATATTGCGCAGATGTTTTTACTACGTATTGTGTTGTAGTCCCCCATGAATACCAACCTTTTTGTGTTTGAATAAAGATTTTTTGGTTTGCGTGCTTGATATGCAGTGCGTATATGACTCACATAGACCCGCCCATACCGTCGCACTCTTTGCTACCCTGTGATTTAGGCTGTGTTTCTGAGTTAGGAATTCTTATCAATTTTAATATAAATGGTTCTAATGTCAAGTCGCAACACCTTATGTTTCAGGTGTTTGAAGGGTTTGTGAGGTCATTCTGTGTCCAAGAAAGTCCACTTCGGGGCGTCCAAATTCCTTTTTGAGCGGGTGAATGACTAGCTTATGAGCTGCTAGTCTGGTGAAAAGTTCTTCAAGGTCTTGGAGATGCTCAGTCTCATTTGAGCTGGCAACTAGTATGTCATCCACGTAGTTGAAGCTCGTGACTGGGCGTCCTGCGACGGATATGTCACGAAGGACTGTGTCAAGAAATTGTTGAAAGGCTTGAGCTGCACCGCTGAGGTCATAGGGCATGCGAGTGAACTCAAAAGATCCAAAAGGGGTGGTGATAGCCGTTTTGGGTATGCTTTCCTCGTCCATGGGGATTCGGAAGTAGGCACTGGCAAGGGCAACCTTTGAGAAGATGGTTTTTCCTGCCAGTTGTGCTGAAAAGTCTTGCAGGTGTTTTAGGGGGTAGCTATCGTGTATTGTCTGGAAATTAACCTTTCTGAAGTCTCTGCACAATCTCCAGTCAACCTTCTAGGGTACCACATGTAATGGTGAGGCCCAAGGGTTTTTACTAGGTCGGGTGATCCCATCCTGCAGCATTCCTTTTATGGCTTCTATTGCCGAGTCTGCAACTTTAGGATTAAGTCGCCTGGGGCGCACGAATACTGGTTGTCCCGTTGTTGTGATGATGTGTCTCACATCATGCTTCGGTTTGGTCAATGCAGTGTTAGGCATTGTGATGGCTTTGTGTTTCTCTAATAATTTTCTATAACAGTCTGGGTCATCTCCTAGGGTGTTGAGTGTTGCACCGGCTAAAGCCAGACCTGCGGAGGCAGTCAGGTTTGTGGAGGGATCCATGAGCCGACTGTTATGTAGGTCTACCACAAGCTTGTGGTGGGCAACCATTGGCAGGGCGTAGGTTGCTAACTTCCTCATTTCTGAGGTCGGTTGCTTGAGGTGGGATGACAGAGACAGCAGCACCTGTGTCTATTAAGAAGGTGAACTTGCTTTTTCTGTCTGTTATGGTTAGGAGACGAGTCTTCTTGAGGGTTATTGCCGTGACGGTGCTCGTGATATCATTACTAGATCTCAGTTTCCCTCCTGGTTGTTGAAAATGTTGTTCATGTCACATGGTATCGTGCATCTGCGAGCATTTGTGCCAAAGCGCCTGCGGAAATGGCAACGCGTTCTGTTTTCTGCAGAAGGTTCACGTCGGTGGGAAGTGCTTCTTTCTCTGTTTCCGTGGTTGTTGTGTAATGTGGTTGTTGTTCCAGCTTTTGCAGTCTGGTCAGGAATGATTGTTGTTCTTTATTCATTTTGTCCTCCAGGTTGTGGGTTGTTCTCTCCAGGTGGTCAATTCTTTTCAGAAGATGGTCTTTTTCCTGTGAGAGTGCTCTACTTTTGAAATCCATTTCTGACATTCATGAGGTCAGAGCATTGATAGTTAGAGTGGTGTCGCTGTGCATAGCTGTGTTGTGTTGTGGCTGTGATGTGGATGTTGGCGGAACACTACTGATGTTGTTTACTAGAATGTTTGACTCAGGGTATTCAGTTAGTATTTTATCTGTTGCCTCCACAATGTCAGTTAGGGTTGTCTTATTGTTGACCAATAATGCATATTTGATGTTAGTCGGTATTTCCCTCATGAGCATTTCTTTCAAGAATGGGCTGTTGTGGTGTGCAACGGATTCCGAGTCACTACCAAGTAGGTGTCGAAGATGGGCCAGGAACTGTGCCTTTGTGCGGGTTCCTCGTCATTCTTGTCCAGAATTTGTCTTATTCGAGCTGATTCCGGTAAGTAATTTCGATTTTAATTTTATTGTAGCGGTCATCTCCTCCATTCATGACTATGTCCTGAAGTGATAATCGTAATTGTGGTGGTAGGGCTTTGAGCGTCAACCGAACTTTGGTTTGGCCATCTGTGATGGCCTGTGCTGTGAAGTCGGCTTCTAGCAAGTAAAACCAGAAACCTGGTGCTTCAGGCATGTATGTTGTGACATTAAAGTCCTTGTTTGCAGTTATGCTGTCGGAAGTTGATGGACTTCCTACAATAAAGTTATTGTCAGAGTTCCCGTCCTCTGACATGTTGATTGTGTGGCTTGGTCGGCGATCTGGTTTTCAAGTTGTGATTCTGGTGACTGACTGGAAATAATTATTTCAAATTGCAATGTCTTGTCAATGTGGTATGTGTACTAAGGTGTGGAATGCAAATTGTTTTTGTTGAGAGATTGAGATAAATTTAAGTCCTATGTGTGCTGTGAGATTGCAATTCCTCAAAGTTCTTTTCACTGAGGCGAGGTTTCACCACTTATTGTCGAGCACGAGCTTTTAACACCAAGGTTGTCACAAAAATTGGGAATTTAAATTAGTATCTAACTTGCTTTAGTGTGTGTTGTGAATTTACCAGCAGGTCACTTGCGCAGTGGCTTTGAATCTGCTGACACCAAATTGGTACAAGAATTTTATCCAAATCACAGAATTGTGATGTTACATTTGTTTCCTGTGTGCCAGTTTGTTTCATACACAAATAAGTCAATTTTCATATAAACACAAAACAAATTTGAATAGTTGCCGAGTTAATTATTAAAATTAGCACCTTACTCTGCAGTAGCCGGTGTCAATAACAAAACGAAAAGAATAATTTAATCTATGACCGCTTTTCTACCTCAAGTCCTCTAGAATCTATATTATTTCCCTCATGCAGTTTCACTACCTACACCCAGTCTGCCTGTCTGTTGACCTTGATCTGTTATTGGGTCAGGTCACCAGTTTAGGTGATGTTATATATTTTTACTAATGAAGGGTAATTTACCCTTTTTTTACTCAAAAAATTAATAGTGAATGAGCTTCTGTGAGCGATAATAATTCAAGTGAACCTGTGCTTTCACTTTGAAGGCACAATCTGACTCCACGTTATGCTATCCTTTTCTTACAAATGAGGTTGAGTATTATGGGCAAGTACCAAAAAACAGACACAAGGACAATAAGGCACGGGGGCAAGTAAGTAAAATCTTTGGTATTGATCCCAACTTAAACTGAATGAAGATATCCAAGGTAATATAGAAGGGGAAAAGAAGGGAGATAGGGAAGACGGCAAGAAAATCTTGGTGGCGTCGTTATCCTTGGAGGGACCCCCTTTTTTGAATTTTTTATGACTTGAGGATTCAGTTTTCTTCTCGCCTGAAGATGTTCACATGCAGCAGGCTGAAAGACAGTGGGCTGAAAGGCAGCGGGCTGAAAGGCTGCACATAAAATATTTTTTGGCTAGTGTGTGGAACATGGGAGATTATCACATACCATTCTGCCTGCCTCATACAGGCAGACAGATTGTGCGCATGTAATGAAACAATTTTAGATATCACATTGTTGCGCTGCAACTATAATTGTAAGCTGTTTGTGCTAGCTGAACGAAGTGTTGTTTACTACCTACAGAGATATGCAACAATATCAAAATATGTGATTGCCTAATCGTAATAGGCCTGTGATGCACCTATAATGCGTTTAGTGTTATTAAAAATAATGTAGGGTTGATCAAGGACCTCTACATCACTCCCCATTCAGACTGCAGCCAGGGATGCAGTATTGTTTCCTCCCTTGCTTGGCTGACGTCCAAATGTGCAGCGTTAGCTACATGTTAAGGCGGTCTGGTGCTCTTACAGCTCTGCCAGACCTGGTGGTTCGAGTGAACAACCTGATTTGAGGTTGTGGGTTTATTTGTACTCTCCGTCCTGTGGGGGCTTGC
>SDVV010014451.1:0-14800 GCA_016164225.1 Gammarus roeselii | reverse complement strand
AGCAATACCAGTAGAGATATCTGCCCCTCATCAAAGTTTTTGTACAGATCTTCAGTGATGCTCATAAGTGCGTCTTCTGTTGACAATTTTCGCCGATAAGCATACTGGCAGTCATTGAACAGCTTGTTTGATTTGAGGTAATCAATTAATTGGATAGATATCACCTTTTCTAGAATCGTGAATAGGACAGGCAGAAGATTGATCGGTCTAAAGTTGGATTGTTCATTCTTGTCTCCAGGTTTATGAATTGCTTTTATGATTACATGCTTCCAGATCTCGGGAAAATTTCATATGCTATATTGGCTTTAATAACTGTGTTGATATAAGGCAAGGTAACTATTAGGCTGTCTTTTTGATATTGTAGGGCTAAACCATCTATTCCTGCAGACTTTGTGTTCCTCAAGGCAAATACAGCTCGTTCACTTCGTGTTGCGATACTTGCTTTGGTTTCCATTTGACGTTTGCTGCTTGGTCACTGTCTCCATAGAAAGCTTTGGACTCCATGTATTTGTTGTGTGACTCTGTAATCCTTGACAAGCTTCCTTGGTTACCTCTTCAAAAACCTGTTCCAACTCCAGCGAAATAGTTGTTAAACTTTTCTGAAGCTGCTTGAATATTTGGATAAGTAGGCGAGGCGATCTTTTTCTTGTTGGGGACAATTCTTTTCAGTACATTACACGTTTTTGTTTGATTGTTTTTGCACTGTTCTAGTTCCTCATGATGGCATTTAATTTATGCCTCCTGACATCTCGTTTAACTTTTCTATTCTGAATTCGAAATAATTCTAACCAAGTGATGCTCCGTTTTGCTCTGCGTTTGATAGATTTTTTACGTGTAATTTCATTTTGCAGTTCTTCTGTAATCCATTCAACCGGCATGATTTTTATTGCTTTAGTTTCCGCTGGCGCACAGCGTTCAGATATTTGAGAAGATAGTCTGTAAGTATTTGCGCTTGCTCTGTGACGTTATTTGTGCAAAGCATCGGTTTTATCATCTCGACGTTTGTCACGAGTTATTCTCTGAAATTATCCACGGTGTGATTTCTTTTTGTACGACAGGCTATTTGTATACTTGTTTCTTCTCTTTTTTGATGTTAATGGTGCAGTTTATTTTATCGTGATCAGAGAAAGAATTGGGCTTCACGTCTGTGGTAACAATGAGAGACGGATTGTTGCTTATGAGCAGATCACAGTTGCGAGTACAGTTTGGGATGCAGCCCGAATTTGTCTAAAATCGGCTTCATATTGTTAGATTTCAATTTCGATTGATCATCATTGAAATCTCATAAAATGTACATCGTCTTTCCAAAGCTGATAGCTTCTTGAAATCTTTCTTCGATGCATTGAAAAGACTGCACACTTGCTTTGGGTGGCTTGTAAGGAAAACCAACAACAAACCATTTGTTTTTTCGTACCTGGATGTTCACCCACAGGTCATCAATTTCATTGCTGTCGTTAGGCATTACTTGAAAAGAGGTATGTTCTTCTCGCGCATAAATCACGGTTCCTCCTCCTTTCATTTCTCTATCTTTTCTATAAACATTGAAGTCGTCAATCTCGATGAAGGTGTTGTTTATGTCAGATTCCAGCCAGTTTTCTGTCAGACATTGAATGTCAATTGACTCCTCCTTCTTCATCATTTGATGTGATCTATCTTTGTTCATAAGCTTCTAACGTTTATATGTTTAATCACGATATTATTCAGGTTCTGATGGGTGCTTATAGACATGGTTGCTGAGGGGTGGTTGCTGCTCCCAGCTAAAACAGTTTGTGCCTCTAGTCATTTATTTTTACTTACAGAGCAGCTGGTGTCACTTTGGGATGGTTGCAGAGGCATCTCTTCAGCGAATATGGATGCATCATTTTCGTATTGCAAGGGAGAATACCTATTGGAACATTGCACATTTGTTTCAACATGCTATGTTTCACTTCGCTGCAATATTTTGTTGCTCGAAATGCGGCTTCGGATGGTGGGTTGGTGCAAGACTACTATAGTGGTCCTCTTTCATAGCTTCAAATATTGAGTATTGAGCAGCTTCATCAACCTTAAAGTTGTTTGGATTAATTACAGTTTTCGTTAAATTGTCCGGGCTTGATTCATCTATAGTTGAGATTTGTGTTTTGAGTGCGTTGCTGAGAATTGCAGGGACTAGAACGCCAAAACTGCTATTGTACTCTTTGTTTTCAAAATACCTTCCTATCTCGGAGAAGAACCTATCATCTCTTTTATACTCAGTAAAGGCTTCGTAATCTTCTATGCAATTGAAGGCATCCTCCATTGCTTCAGTTTTATCACTTTTTAGATATTTTCTTCGATAAGTCCTGTCTGTTTCACTAAGGATCCTTTCACCGCGCGCATCATACTATGTCCGCCTGCTAGTGTTGATTGTCTCTTTGGGCTTAAATCATCAGCATCTAACCTGACAAACGGTATTAGACTCGAGGCAGACGGGGGAACCCGAGAGCAGTGGCTCAGATGCCGAAGGAGGTGATAAGAACGGCTCGCCCAGCAGTGGTGGAGAAACAAGTAACACCAATTTCAGCAAGGATTACTCTCAAGGATGAGAGAAGTGCTGATGTGGTGGTGAGCACTGTTCTGTGGTTTGTCGCAAGTAGAGTTACTCAAGACAGGAAAATACCCATCTAAAAACCCCTACTCGACGTCTGCAAATCGGGTGAGCTGAAAACAGCGCTGAAGAAGATGCAAGAAATTGCGAAAGAGACACTGGCTGTCTGCAAACCGGATGGTGTCATCACAATCGATGGCAACCCAAAGATAGCCAATACCATAATGGTCAAAATTTATGAGGTGATGCAAACCTGCAACCTCTCTAAACTGCCGACTTTTCTACCAGGATCCGATATGAGTAGATTGATCCCAGAAGGCGATGCGAAGAAATTAAACAGCAAGATGGAGTCCAACAGCCCCGCAATTGAAAAACGCATGGACAAACTCGAGGGACTACTTGAACAGGCAGTACACAGGATAAGAGAAGAAAATGAGGCTGATAATAGGAGCATACTGAAACATCAGCAAAAGGCCATGCATGAAGAAATCTTACCAATAAGAGAAGATTTAAAAGCCGTCAAGGAATCCATTACTCGACTTAGAGCAGTAGCGTCCATTGCCTATACAGGAGTGCAATTATACCAAAGCCACTCTTGAGCTCAACCAAAGCCACTCATGAGCAAACTCCGAACAAGAACTCTGCAGCGCTCAATCTGCCACCCCACCACCTCCCACTCAACCTGCCACCCCACCACCTCGCACTCAACCTGTCACCCGAACACCTCCCATATTTTAGCCTCATATCACCCAACCCGTAAAGCCATCACAGCCTCTCGCTACTGGAACTCACGCCACCCAGCCTCTAAACCCAACGACTCGACGATTCGATGCGGCCTTTTGGCTGTTTGGGGTAGATGCGGAGCTGCACAAGAGAACCGACCCAATAAAGGTGCATCACTCAACAAAGGCAGTTGATAAGCAGGACACGGAGGTCAAATCGCCTGCTCCACGCAAACAAGACTTGACCGGGGTGTCTGGTTTTAATTGCATCGGCAACGGAAATGAATTGGAAGGCGGGAAATTTGAGAAAGTCGACCGTAAAAGAAAACGAACTAAACACCTCGTTGGAATAGGTCGAATGACCTCAGAAATCATCTTTCCCTCACAACGAAGCAGCATATATGTGTCCATCTATGGTGACATCACTCGTGAACAGATTTTGAGTGAGATAAAGAGACTAACCGGAGATGGCAGCTACACAGTAGAGAAGCTCAATCGTCTCGGCAACTTTAGTGCCTTCAGAGTCAGTGCAAGCTATCTGGAAGTTAAGCGCCTCAAATCACCGGATATGCGACCTGGGCGCTCGCGTCCGGAAGTTCTACGAGAGCAAGAAAAGCTTGGAGCCCTCCAAATGAATCAGGAAAACGATTTTCTTCAAACCAAATGCAAACTTCTCTCGGAAATCTCCGTCTGGTCACCTTCAACTGTAATGGGTTTAACAGTGCAGAAAGCGTTGTGAAACAGCTGTGTACATTTAGTGATATATGTGCGTTGCAGGAGACATGGCTGTTCAAGCACCAGCTCCCGATTAGTCTATCCAGAGATGGCAACGTCCATTCCTTCTCCATCTCTTCAATCAATTCAGAGGAGAAGATACTTAGAGGACGCCCGTTTGGTGGACTAACCATCCTGTGGTCTGAAAGAGTGAGTCCATTTTTAAAAATTGAGCAGTACAATGATGATAAGATACTTGGATTATCTCTGAATTTAGATGGTATTTCTATTCTATTTATAAATGTGTATATGCCTTATGCAGCTCAACATAATGTGGAATTAGTAACTGTGTATAATGGGAAGTTAGAGGCAATCCTTCGCGGATCAAGACATGATCATGTATGCGTTATGGGGGATTTTAATTGCCCCCTAGGCAGCCGCACATTTAATGGGTAGCAGATACTTCTGGCAGTTAATGAATTAGATTTTGTGAACGTGTCACTGTTACCCCGGGATACACACACTCATGTTAATCACAACGGGAGAACAGCCAACCCCAGCAATAGCCAAAAATATTACTAGAGTGTTTGTTGGGAACTACACGCCTCTGTCTGACCACTTGCCGCTCCATGCAGAGCTCTCATTACATACACTCCTTGTAATGGTTAATGGGGATACAATCACACAGTCCATTAACTGGCAATTCAATGATAAAGCCATGTCCAATGTATTCTGTTATCAGTTTGGAAGCTTGCCACCAGAGGTGCTACGGATTCATGCAGCAGCAGACAGAGACAAGTTAGACGAGCTCTGTGAGTGTATATGTGGTGCGGCTCAGATGGGTGGCAGAGCAGCATATGGAGAGCGAACACCAAGGGGAAGGCAGAGGTCACCAGGGTAGAGCAGGCATGTGGCTGACTTACACGAGGAAAGCACAGCAGCCTACGTCCGATGGCGTGATTCTGGCCAACTCTGAGCAGGCTTATTGTACAATGAAAAGAATAGATCGAGTAATGCCTGTAAATACGCACTGCGCTACTGTAAGAAACACGAGGATGATTTACATGCAGCTAGTCTGTTAGAAAAAATGGTTACTGGGCGGATGATTGATTTTTGGAAAGAAATGAAAAATCTGAAACCGAAAGATAGCTCTGTTTCTCAATCTGTTAATGGCATAGTAGGGCCGATAAATATTGCTGAAATGTGGCGCGACCATTTTCATGGTATCATGAACAATGTCAACAACGAAACTGACTCGTTTTTTAATAACGAGGCCCTCAATCGGGATAGTGATGATGATGATAATGTTTATATGTGGGAACTTGGGACCGCTGTCAAGAAATTAATAAATGGCAAAGCTGTGGGAAAGATGATGTACCTGTGGAAGTATTCAAGTATGGTCTTGTTCAACTTCTTCATGTCATGTCTATTTTCTTCACTGGCTGCCTTAAACTTAATTACCTTTCTAAGAGACTGATGGATGTTGTATCGTGGCGTAGCGTCGATGCCAATAGGTAAGAGAAATGAAGCAAGGGGGCGCAGAGTGGCCTAGGAAGAAAAAAATAGGAAAGGAAAAAGGTCTAGGAGATGAAAGACGACTTGCGTCGTATGGTGAGTATGGAGTTAGGCGATGAAGAAGGTGAAGAAGGTAGTGGGTAAAGGCCCCTCATCGCCCGCCCCCACTCCCAAACTCACTGAACAACCAGGGGAAGTTCTCTCAAACCCAGGAGCCAGACGGGGTTGATGAGGGGGTGAATTCCCGTCAGGGATTTTTAGGAACGAGTGTTGGAAACGGAAAGGTTTGAGGAGACATTTGCTGGTCATGGGATCATTCTAGGTCGGACAGATGGAGGTTGGACATCGGATCGTACATATGGCAGGCATGCGTTGGTCTGTTCTGTAGTAGCAATTTTACAGCCATATTAGGGG
The DNA here is from genome assembly GCA_016164225.1 of Gammarus roeselii. Taxonomy (NCBI): domain Eukaryota; kingdom Metazoa; phylum Arthropoda; class Malacostraca; order Amphipoda; family Gammaridae; genus Gammarus; species Gammarus roeselii. Next base: position 8,869 of record SDVV010014451.1, on the reverse strand, counting down.
AGCCACGGGGACATTCCGTGAAACACGGATAACCACTGGGCCATTCCTGACGGTATAAGGTCGACAGATGGAGGTCGGGCACATGGTCGGAGCCAGGGAAGGCATGCATTGGTCAGTACTATAATAGCAATGTTTCGATCAGTTCTATTCATGCTAAAGTCGTTCTGAGCTCTCAGAGTTGGCTTCGATTGTCGCAACTGGTCGGTCATGTCTATACTTTCTAGTTTGTGGGATGAGTTGCCCAAAAGGGATTTTGGCAAAATAGGCTGGTTTGCATGAGCACACTTGGGTTAGGTGGCAGGCGACGGCGCCCTCTTTTATCATTCTGGGGATTGCTTTGGTTCTCCTTGGCTTATCGTGAATTTCATTCGACCTTGGGCGAATGCTTCAGACACGAATTGGTTAGTGAGTTTGTCGGGCAAGGGCATTGGGTCGGATTCGCTAACAATTAGTCTGAGTCCAGTGGACTCTGCCATCTCGAAACTGGTCCAGACTTTCTCGAGATCTTTGTCGGGTTCGGTGGCTTGGCGTTTGGGTTCGGCATGGCGGTTATCAGTGGCGGATTTGCGTCTATATCTTTTTTTGACATTTCGGGGCTTATTTCCCGTTTTCGGTGACGGGTGTTCGTAGGGCGGGCCGGCAAAGACAAAATTCATTTCATCTTCGTTCGTCATATCGGTCATTGGCGGGTTGAAGTGAAGGTTGAAAAGAGTTTAAGAGTCGCGGTCGGGAAATTTCGCATCGATATCGAAATTTAGTTTAAGAAAATCTTGTAAAATTGTACTATATGAATGGCCTGAAAGGCTGGCATTATGAGCTTCTAGGATTAGAGCAGTCAGTTTGAGGTGGGTTCCATTAGAAAGTTTGACAACGTTCGTCGGGCTTGTTTCGCGATGTCAGCGTATGACTTCGTTTCTGCGGCCTTTTTTTGCAACGGCGGTTTTAGTGCATTTTCCATTGATCGTCATTTTACGGTGAGGGCATTTGGCTGCTAGAGTCCTATGAAAGTTGAGGTCAGACGGGAAATTTAGGCAACGTTTTTCGGTTGAAGGGCAGTTCTTGTACGTATGATCCCGCTGGACGCATTCTGGACAGGAGTCAGTCTTGCTTGCATTCTTTGGTCGTATGATCCTCGTATTTGTAGCACTTGTAACAGATCAGGATGTGAGTAAATTGTTCTTGTTCGCACTGGGATGGGGAAATTTTCGTCAAGAAAGCAATGAACCCATCGGTCAGTATCCGTGAAGCGGTGTTTGAGTCGGAGCAAAAGATTTTGAAGACATGAGGGTAATCTTTCATTCTAATAATTTCATGGACTCTGGCCCAGGGAATCTTGTACAAAATAGTTCGTTTTGCTTTAAATTCCGGCGGAAGGACGGGTTCAATATTGATTTTAGGAAATTCGCTGAAGGCGTTATCGGTGAGGAGTTTATCAATATAAGTGACGTCATCAAAGGCGGCGTAAGAGTCATTTCCTGAGTCAAATAGACGAGATAGAGGGGCGTTGAGTTTACCGAAAGCACACTTGAATACATCGGAGAGGGCAGTTTTCTTACGCGGCTCGATCAAACGTAGGTGTAGACGATACAATTTTGGTCGGGCAGCCCGTGGGGGACGTACGCTACGAACAATCGTAGTGCGTGAAGCGCTTGCGGAGGCGGTAGGTGGTCGAGCGGACATAGTGGGTTAACGGTGGGTCGGTCGGATACAGGAGTTAGCTGATTGGAAAAATATATAACGGTTTTCGGATGCTGACTGGTGTCGAGTGAAAATTCCCCGGACTCAGAGCCCGGTTGGCTGGCACCCTCGATGCGAGGGAACGCCATGGCGCCAACCGACGTGGCGGACGTTGAAATGGACTGACAGACGGGCAAGGAAGAAAGAACACAGGAAATAAGAAAAAAATTGTAGAATGCTTACGTCACCGCCGATTGAAGTTCCGAGGAACTTCAGTAGGTCGACGACTCAGCGGAGTGGTGTGGAAGAGGCAAGGAGGTGCCGGCTTTGCAGGCGACACCTCCGGTGAGTAGTCCGTGGACGGTCCGGGTCTTCTTCAAGCAATCAACTCTAGGTTCCAGCCCCCGAGGGCAGCACAGGCTTGTACGTTGAGGAGCAGTAGTAGTGGATGTTCCTCGGTGATACAAGTCTGACTGCTGCATCAAAGTTACTAGAAATAGTTATCCCGAACAGGCTTCGCGAGTGTCTGAAAACAACGCCCAACCAATTTGGGTTCAAGCCTGACCACGGGACGGAAATGGCTCTCTTCACTTTAAAGCAGACGTTTAATTACTTTGTCAGTGGAGGGTCACCTTTTTACCTTTGTTTTTTGGATGCTAAAAAAGCATTCAATCGCGTCAATCATTGGACACTGTTCAAGAAACTTATTGAAAGAGGGGCGCCAATTCACATTGTTTAGCTACTAAAGTACTGGTACCAGCAGCAGGAATGTGTAATACGATGGGGGAGCACATTCTCATACGTTTCAAACAACTAATGGTATAAGGCAAGGAGACCTACTGTCGCCTCTCGTTTTCAATGTGTATGTAGATAGCTTACATGACCGACTATCTCTTAGCCGTTTTGGGTGTCACATTGACGGATACTGTGTTAACGTGATTAGCTATGCAGACGACATGGTCTTTCTGGACCCGCATGCCGATGCTATTTAGACGATGCTAAATAAATGCGCGACTGAGGCCGCGAAACTAGACATCGAGTACAATACCAGTGAATCAGTGTGTATACTAGTGAAACCACCCAGCCAGAGGTTCCAGTACAGAACGGACTACACTACTTAGCGGGATCCCGCTGGAGTATGTGGACAGTTTCCCTTAGTTGGGGCATTTAATAACAAATAATCGGTGTGATAATGACGATATCTCTAAACAACACCGGAAGTTGAATGCGGTTGACAATCAACTAATAAGAAAATTCAACTTTTGTACAACGGATTTTAGGCTGCACTTGTTTAAAACGTACTGTTATCTTATGTACTGTATCTCGTTGATGTGAAATTTTATCAGGGGTTCTGTGAGCAAACTGTGAGTAGCATACAATGACATATTCAGGAGACTGGTGGGTGTCCCAAGAAGAACGAGTGCTAGCCTAGTATTTGCAGAATATGATGTTGATTGCCTGAAAGTACGAGCAAGAAAAAGTGCATACAGCCACCAGGAACGAATTGAAAACCCTAATCATTCCTTCCATCTTTCTCCACTTAAAGAAAGATGGAACAGGATACTGCATGTGCAGAAAGTTCCCGCTATTAATAGGAGTAATGTTTGACTACATGCGGGTGGCTGTCAGGTTGAGATGCGACCTCGAGGATGTTCACTGATAGGTGGCTTTATACTAAGCCTCTCCATCATTTTTTTTGCATTCATACTCATATGGGAAAGGGACATAAAAGGTATTTTAAGCACGCTTGTCTCAAACTTAATCTGTAAAATTTTGTCGTGTATTTCAATTTTGGTCTATCTGCACGTGTGTTTTATTCCTTTTTTTACGATATTATTTTATGTATTGGTAGAAATGTTTTTCTGCTGAACTCACTTTCTGTTGCAACCATTTTTGTACCATCGAGTGCCTCAATAAAGATAATTATTGTTATTTATTATTATTATTATTGAGAATAGTGTTAATATTGGTGTTCCGGGGGAATTGTTGCAAGTTTTTCCGTCATGTGCATTAGCATTCGTTCGTTCGGGTTATTGTTTCTTGTGTCATTGTGTCGAGTGGCATTGTTTGTATGTTTGGGATATCTTTGCTTTCGGTTCTGTTCTTTGTTATTGAGGGTGGGATGGAGCAGGGGAGACCGAACAGAACCAAGGGAAAGAAATTTAGATAGGTGACTGAAGAGAGGCATGGCTGGGGGTGAGGAAGGAATGGGGGGAGGGGTAATATATGGGAAGGGATAGGTAGAGTTAGAGTTTGAGCTGAGGTTAGAGAACAGTAGCGAAGGTAAAAGCTAGGGGAAAGAACGGGTGGAAAATGCGTTTCTGACAAAGAAAAACAGAGAACGGGCATAGACGAATTATTGAACACGGCTAATCAGTATCCAGTTAGTATATCTGCTCATCCCTCTTGCATGGTTCTAATTGAATTGTTTTCGGATGTTCTTCACAGTTTTTAACTGTAAACGTCCTTAGTGTCTTGTTTAGAGTAGCATGAAGAGTAATAATGGGTTAAACTTATGAATCATTCATCTTAACTGCTCCAAAATCCCCCGTGATAATGCATGAAGAATCTTTTCTCATTTGATTCGGGATAGTGGTGAAAGGGTCTCCGTCGTTGCACGACCTATTATTCAAATTCAGTTTTTTTTAAATATACTATACAAACATTATACAATTTACAAAGACAGCAGTTCAAGTCTTTATATAAGAACTTTGAGTGCTTTTCAGGCTAACACACGAACACTATCATACACTTAATCCTAAACCTAAGGCAAGTACAATTGACCAACACATTAGACAATAACGGATGCAGACATTTAAGTAGCACACATTACACCAGATCGGATTATACACCAAATCAGGTTACAATACATGGCATTATTCCGATGGTAAGACACCAATACAATGTTCAATTAGATACCGTTCCACACATTATTATAGTTCAAAGCACTATGCCAGGTAAGATACTAGCAAGGCAACAATACAATGATGAACTAGATGCCGCCAGATAAGACACAAGCAAATATATTGTTCAGTAATATACAACTTCAGTGCAGCCTTACAATTCCGCCAGGATGAGCTATGCCTCAAATTTACTGGGAGAGAATTCCACACTGTATGAAGAGAATTTGCCAATCGCTGAAAACTGGGGACTGGACTACCATTATAACGAGTTGAATAATTGTGCTCTGAGTACGAAAATTCTGATTGAGCATCCTTGTTGAAGACTTCTATGGCCAGTAGAAAAAAGTGCAGATCTGTTGATTTTAAAATGCCAGTTTTTCCAAATAGTGGATCGGTGTGATCCAAATATGCCCATCCTGCGATAATTCTGACAATCATTATTTCTGCAAAAAAGAAAAACAATTTATCCAAATGTACACGGCATGTTCTGCAACTTACAAAATTCTAGTAAATAAGATAAAGGTAAATTAAATTGTAGGAAAAAACCAACCAGTTTTTCTTAAGAGATAAGATATCGAAGTTTATAAAATATGCCAATGGTTTTTGAAACTTTTGCACAGACCAGGTCAACATATTGTCCAAAAGAATAACTCTCATCCATAGTCACTCCCAGAAATTTTCCAACCGCCTGAAAACGTTAGATTTGGTTATCAAACGAAACGTTTAGACCATCAACTTCATCATGAGACCTGTTGGTGAAGAGAATTCTGAAAGTTTTTTCAACGTTGAGAGAGAGTCTGTTAGCATGCACCCAATACCCCATTTTATCCAGTTCATCATTTGCAATTGTTAATAGGTTGTAATAGTTTTTATCAGTAACAGATAATGTAGTGTCGTCGGCAAATAATAAAATAGTCAACTTACATGAGACGTTAGGTAAATCGTCGAAATAAAACGACAAGAGTAGAGGACTCAGGATAGAACCCTGCGGGATGCCTATCAATGTTCATGGTTGAATATTGAGAACGCGAACAATACTAAAACTTCACACATTTCTTCCTGTCCGGCAAGTAACTACTGAGCCAGTCGAAGTCAGTCTCCTAAATCCATATTTATTTAGTTTTGCAAAGAGGATGTCGTGATTTTTGGTATCAATTGCTTTCATTAGATCAGCAAATGTACTCAGGTGATGGTTTTTGGCATTTAAGGAGCCTGTTGAAGATTTAATTGCATTCAAAGTTGACTTTCTACGCTGAAACCCGAATTGGTTGCAGAAATAAGGGAAAATTTCGTCATGAAGCCAACTATCCTATCACACATACATCGTTCAAAGATTTTAATAAGAAAAAGAAGCACGGACATGGGTCTATAACATGGAACATCTGACAAATCTCCCTCTATCTATATTTGGGTTACGTGTGCTAATTTTAAACAATTGATACTAAATGAGTGATTGGATGAGCCAGAGCAAGCTTCGCCATTTTGAGCAACTTAATTGGTAGCAAGTTTTAATCATACTTTGTGTTTTTCATACGGGATATTATCGTGACACACTCGTCAATGATTACAGCACGTATAAAAAACGTGTTTGGTAAGGAGACAAGTACATAGTGCAACGGAGATTCCCAACTAGCAGGTACATTCTTATCCATATCTACTGCAACGTTAGAGAAAATGTGTTCAGTCAAGTGTTCTGCAATTTCAAGCTCACCTGCCACAGCACGACCCCCGATAACACAATTTTTCTGAACATCAATAAATACAGTCCGATATTAATGATTCTTTGCCTTCCTTAGTGACGTCGTTAGAAAGTTCTTATATTTATTGTTCGTCTCATTGGAAACCAATCCGAATTTATTCAGCCTAAAACATCTGGATTTCGTTTTAATTGAATTCAACAATGATGACGTTGTGGTCAATTCTCTTCTAAAGTACACACCATAGGTAATTACAGATTAAAAATAATATAAATTACATACTTCGGTAGTTGTAATTTAGTTCCCAAAACTACTAGTCCCCTGTATTATTAATTGGCAGAAAATGCACTGGGAGATTTGATTACCGGAAAACTTAGATTTTTGTTCTGGAAGTGCGGCGAATCCTCCAAGAGCTAGGGTGCTTTTAGTAGCAGCCTCACTCATGTTTAGTAACAGTAGTTGCTTCTGTGTTTCACCGGAGCCTCAACGCGGAGTTAAAGTAGGTCACGCGCTCATGTTTACTATGAATTGTTTCGGAAATAATACCCATTCGTATTTTGTTTGACTATTTATCTGTTTCAAACAATTAGGTAGACTTTGAATAGTATAAACATTTCATAGATGAACAATTAATGCATTAAACACCGTAGTGTTCTTTCCGAGTCTTCCTGACGGTGAGCTGATGACGTCACGCGAAGTTCACTGGGCACTGATGACGATATATCATGCGGCAATTGCGTCATCGTTCACACTATTTGGTCTACTCATTCTTTATTTCATTTGCAAACGGTTGCTTCCGTAAGTGTTATTCGGCCGCCATTTTGTAGTTCTTTAGTGCAAGCTACAGAAGTTTTCATAAATGAGATCCTAGTTTAAATTTCATTGACACCAATTGACAGCTAAGTATCAGGATATTCTGCATTAAACTGTTTGTGCAGAACTTTATGATTTTTCGCTACCAAAAATCTGTAGTTTTGTTTCTTAAAACCAATCAAGTGAACGTGAGCTTTATCAGTTTTCATCAACGTAGAATTGTATCGTCATCTTGAAAGATTTTAGCAAATGCCAGCGCATATTGTAGTATTTTGCCAGTCGTTTGGACCAATCTTCTGCATTAGCTGGATTTTGTTCGGACAACACTTTATAAACCTTTAAATATTTGTTTTAATATTCGCTACAAAGTTGTGTAAAAATTTTTTGCTCTCTCGAACGCCTTGGTACGAACTTTTGTTTACGAGCGACGTCTTGCCAACCTGATGCGAGGATATTAATGCTTCTTCCTGTTCGAGATCGACCAGGACGCTGGCTATCCTGCATGGTTGATGCTAAGTTTCTTAAATTTAGCGATAGTGCGTCAAATACAGCGAGGTGAGGGAACACTTTTCTTAACATAAATCCTTCTGAAAGTATTTTTATTGCTCCAGTGCAACCGTTGTTTTCAAAATAAAATTGGACATAACAAGATTGCAGCTTAGTCGACAATTTCTCCATTATTTTATAATAATTACGTATAATACGAAACAAATTTCTTGAATATTAGTTATACGTCGATACCAACGAAAATTTCGTACAATTTGTTAACAGCGTTTTAATAATCCTTAAATTAGGAACCTATTTATGAAAATCTCTGTATATAGTTTATTCGTACAGTTGTATAACTTATTATTGGGTTGTGCATATGTTAGCTTATATTATATATCCAGGATTATAGTTTGCATGTCTCAACTTACTGGTCAATGTTTCTTATCGAAAAATACAAACTACAGGAAACGTTTTCCGTTATTCCGAGAAAACGTTCCAACGAATGAAATTTTCGACGTAACAGACTGGCGCTCCCTCTAATGCGTCCGTTAAGTTGACGATCCACTGTGTCGGGAAATATCCGCATCTATTATAGGGTTGCTGGTTAAATTTAATTTCCTTTTCTGCATTTGCGGGGGTCAAATTCACAATAGCCACAGGAACTTCCGCATCCATCGATATCTGCAAATTCACACCTAGTTTATCACCACTCCGCACCAACCGGGCACCTTGCGTACGCGTGTCATTGCTCACGCTACGAAGGCCCACGCGGTTTATGTGCGGAGCTCGCTCGCGCATGCTTCAGGGGACCCCCCGTAAATTTACTTCGTTGATACTGCAGTGATTCCCTTGACCGTTCTTGATACGATGACAGCATTCTTGAATCGTGTAAACAAACATCAAAACTCAGCGTATATTTTTGGTAGAGATTCAATTCGCGTTCCAACCATACATGCATAACACAATGCGCAGGGAAGTTGCGAGAAGATTCGGATAAATGTCTCAGAGTGTATTTCCAATTCTAAATCTGCAATTGTTAAACCAATAACAACAGTAACAAAAATGACGAGTTAACATAATTACCGCCATTCGCAAAAGGTCCGTTACACGTTCAATTTAACATTGCGGGGCGAACGGGTATAACACGTGTTTTTAACATTACTTTTGTAAAGCAAACTTGTTTCATTCTGTCAAATTATACTTTGCCATGCCTTTTTTCTCCTACGGTGTATTAAAATTGACCACTAAATTAACGTTAATTGAACATGGAAACAAGCGTGCTACTAATTG
>SDVV010014450.1:0-14800 GCA_016164225.1 Gammarus roeselii | reverse complement strand
CAGTGGGGGGCTCACCTCTTTGTTCACCAAGGGGGGATGTAGATACAAACTGAATGGGGGGACGGTGGAGGGATCTTTTAACTCAAAACGTATTTACACAAAGGGACAAATTAATGTTGGTGGATAACGAGGACACCACGGGAAGGCGGGTGAGCCTGGGATACCCCCAGGGGGTATCCCTCTGAGGTGCCTTATTGCTCTCGCTCTAAAGAGATGGTAGTCAATCTCTCCAATTTAGTTGAAAACTTTAACCTTTACGAGACGATGTTCGGTCTCGGAGCGATATTCTGCTTAGAGCGGTGACCGGCTCTTATTTTGATACAGCAAAAAAAGGTTTCTATACCCTGAAACTTGTAAACTCTGGAGCTTAGACGCGAAGAACAGTATGCGATGGTGTTTTCTTACTCACTGGTCACTCATTGGTTACGAAACTGCCTCTGCGCAAAGCTATGAGTCCAGACGAACCGAGGCTGGCTGAGACTAGGTGACCCGGGAGTGGGGGGTGCTCGCGGGGCCCGGAGGACTGAGGGACCCGGTGGACTTGGAAGGACCCACTTGGACCCTTCCAGTGTCTTTTGGGACACCCTAGACCCCCTCGCGTTGGGACTCCGGTGGAAAATAGAAGCTACGTCTACTACTACTTTGGGACCCCCTTGAGAAACTTTGAGGCCCCTCTGAACCCTGGGACCCCTGTTTCCCCCTCCCAACGCTGTAAAACCCATACACAGAAAAATGTTTAAATGTAAAATGCTTGAGTAGAACGATTAACCACTACAGTCCGCGGATTACTGGCGCAGAGGGCAAGGGTCGCGTCGAGGCTGGTCCAGGTCAGTCGAAACATGTTGAGGCGAGCCGAGACTGGCCGAAATGATTCGAGACAAGCCGAGACGACCGAGGCAAGGGGTCTCGGGAAGCCCCGAGGGACTTGGGTTGCCCTCCAAGATTCGTCAGGCCCTATTGAGACCCAAGGGATCTCCGCTTCCCCCCCACCATATCCCCTCAAACAGTGAGTGCGAAATCAATAATCTAATCAGTTTATCTGGCCGCGACGAACCTGCCCCTACTTCTTCACGATCCACAATAGTCATGTATAAAATGTAATGCTGGTGAATTTGTGCGGGAGTTTCTGCTTCTAATTATGTGAAAAGGCGTTTTTTTTCTCTTCTTCAGTATGTGCTCGCTCGCTCGCGCGTGCACGGACCTCATGTAGTTTCTGGTGTTGACCTGGACTGCGTAGCTATAAACCCTGTGACGCGTTGTGGTTGGAGTTTGATTTGATCTGAGCCTCATTTCCACCAGAGCCTCAACGTGAGTCATAATAGGCTCCCCCGTAGGGCTCGATGATCATTGATTTCAGTAGGCTCGCACGCATAAGTGAGCAAGGAAAAAACAAAACAACGCTTTTAACGTTAGAAAAGATTGTGAAAAATTTAGCAATGTTAGACGCACGCTGGTGCGCAAAAGAAAAACGCTTACTCGAATCTGACCTCCGCTTCCAATCCTTTAGAACTTAGAGTAATATGTACGCACCCTAGTGCGTACAGGTAGCATCGTCAAGATTAGTATAAGGTCAGCGGCTACACGGGCAAATTCAGCTCAGACAGCAACGCAACACAATATTTACAGAAACGCGGTTTAGTTGTATAAATACAATTTATTTATTTATGTAAGATAAAGATTCAGATGAAACGAAACGAACCCTCGCCTCCAACCCCCCAGAACTCATGATTAACATGTCCACGCGCCAGCGCGCACAGAAAGAATCGTCGAAATTGGTACAAGGTTCACGGCTACACAGACAAAGTCAGCTCCGGTAGCAACGCAACACAATGTTTTCAGCTACGCGGTCTATTTGGTTTTTAGTACAATTTATTTATTCAGGCAAGATAAAGACTCGGACAAAACGAATCCCCGCCTCCTACCACCTAGAACTCCAAGAATAACATGCACGCGCGACAGAGCGCACAGACACCATCGTCGAAATTGGTATAAGGTCCAAGGTTTCACGGATCAGACAGACTCCAACCACAACGCGTCACAAGGTTTTATAGCTACGCAGCCCAGGTCAACCCCAGAAACTGCATATGGTCCGTGCACGCGCGAGCAAGCGCAGACTGAAGAAAAAATACCATTCACAAAATCACAAACACGAACTCCCGCACAAATACTCCAGAGTTATAATAGTGTGGATCGTGAAAAGAAAGTAGTAAGAGCAGGTTCGTCATCGGCAGAAAAACTGCTCAGATTAATGATTTCGCACTGATTGTTCAAGGGTATAGGGCGGGGGGGGGCATTGGTCCCTTCAGTCGCTTAAGAGCCTGATGAATCCCGGAGGGTGACCCATGTCCCCCGGGTCTTCCCGAGCTCCTCAAGTCTCCCGAGACCCCTCGCCTTAGCTCATCACTGTTTGTCTCGAATCATTTCGGCCAGTTTCGGCTCGTCGCGACCAACTCGACCCGCCTCAACATGTTTCGACTGATCTCGACGCACCTCGACCAGCCTCGACGCGACCCTCGCCCCCTGCGCCAGCAATCCGCGGACTGTAATAGTTAATTGTTCAACTCATGCATCTCACAAACACTTTTCGGTGTATGGGTTTTACAGCGCTGGGAGGGGGGAGCAGAGGTTCCAGGATTCAGAGGGGCTTCTAAAGGGTCCCACAAGTTCTCACAAGGGTCCTAAAGGGTCCCAAGGGCCCCAGAAAGGTCAAAGTGGATCCCCCTAAATCCACCCGGTCTCCCAAGTCCCCAGTGTTCCCGGGTCCCCGAGTCCCACGAAAACCTCCCCTCCCTGGGTCACCTTGTCTCAACCAACCTCGATACATATAACAAATTCAAAATTTATCACCATGAAAAAAGGGCAGAGAAAAATAATAGAGTCCAAGCCAGAAGAAATAATAAAATACTAAAATAAAGTGTTAATGATCTATAAAATGAATAATCATCCATCCACCCCAAGGTTGGAGTTGATCTAATCCGTGAAGCCATAGACCATGTACCAATTACGACGATACTATCTGTGCGCACTGGCGCGCGTGCATAATACTGACGTGCATGCGGCTAACCACGCAAGTCATTAACACGTCTAGCAAAGATAACTAAAGGTCGCTATCCGTTCACAGTATGTGCCCTGCTAAAATTCAACACTAAAAGCCGCGTATTCATGTAACTACCTAGAAGGATATCAATAGAAACCGTATATTGGAAATCTTTTATTCTTCATAATAATAATATTAATTAAGTATATTCAATTCAGATCAAAACTGAAACTTATATCGGCATTATAAAAAAAATTCTAATTTCATGAGTGACCAGTAGTGATGGTTGTCAACACAAAACAGACCGACGGGCAGACACAGAACACGACACATCAGCTGTCCTACTGGGACAACATTCGGGAGGTTAAAGGCTAACTAAAACGGGATTCGCAATTCCGAAGTAGTACCTTCATGGAGAGGAACCAGGCAAGCCAGGGTGGTGTAAAACACCATCTGGACATTTTTCTATTACTCTATCCAATGTCCGATAAGAACTTGTGTACAAAATACTTTACTCAGCAAATGTATCTAGATGCTGTTGGCGAGCACTGGTTAGGACGATCTCATCTTACACACATCAAGTCGCTGAGATTACACACGTAACGGATAAATCTGTTGAAGCACCAAGGCTGTAGCATGCATACAGATTTGTAATAAACAATAGATTTTGCTGCAGCAAACAAAGAAAAAATGTCAAGGGCAGCATATAGTAGTCTCTTGTCACGACGAAACGCGTGCAAACCAAAACAAGTCTGGTGCTTTTCTTCCCATCGAGCTATTTCTAAGAAATCAACTCAACGAAACTTTCTTACTGGTTACAATATGAATACCAGATTTCACGCGTGAGAATAGATGAACGTGTTACATTTACCATTCGATATAGCGACATCTATTTGAACCAATGATAATCGAGAAATAAAAAGTTACAGCGTCGGTGAATGAAACATCACTTGAAAGGTATGGCAAACTAAAATAAAGAACTTTCTCTAAGGGAACGCTTGAGATTAGAGTCGAGTAAAAATTTAAGCAGGAAAAGAAATCAGGTATGAAACTTGAATAAGTTATTAGCTTTTAAAACATATGATACTGCTTAGCTACATCATACTGAAATAATCTCAAATCTTTAGAGTAGCATGCAGAAAAAACACCGCCTAATAAAAAGATCAACGTAGAAATGGATTAGGAACAATTGGAGACCTTCCTCGCGAGGCCAGACATGCCTCCACTTGAATGAAACATTAGGCGAGAAAATAAACGCAAAATTGAATGTCAAACGGAAAAAGCCAGGCAACGTAATTTCACGCCGAATAGAAGCAAACGGTAGCAAATAATGAGAAACTGGATCGATTTCAATAATTATTTCTAATAATTAAAGCCGGTAAATACAACGACGGTAGCAAAACTGTATAAAAATGACTTCACTTAAATATAATAGAAAAAATCGTCAATGATCCTTGCTGGCCACGCTTTCCGATAAGAGTAGTTTTCTGCAACGGTAAGAATAGCCAATAATGAAAATCAACTGCTCAGCACTAATATCGCGATTGAAATAAAAAAATTGCGGTAGACCTTTCCGCTGAAAACCTGTATCAAGAATAAATGGTTTGTCGCGTAATAAATATAATAATTTAGAGATTCTTACACCTAAACAAAGATTAAATCGTGTGAAATAAAGGTTTAGATTGCCAGCGACCATCGAATAAAAAGGACATGGGGGCGAGGTTTTCCAGCATCACAAGTTGGCTTTTGGTTTGGGTCACACACAGCTGAAGTTCAAAAGCTATTGGTATGGGGCCGCGAACAATGCAAGAAGAGACAACACCTCGACGCCTGAAGCAGTCCCTCAAACAGAAACTATATGAAAACCTAAACAAATCACAATATTAAGAATAATAAAAAATAAAAAATATTAGCCACAAATGGCAAAACTAGAATGGCTCTAAATAATTGATAGATATACAATTATCATTACTATTATTATTGTTACAATAATAATAACTATTAGGTTAGAGAAAACCTTAGACGGTCTAGATACACACAATAATGATATTTATAATGATGAGAGTAGTGTGCCGTATGAATGGTGATGCTTGCAGCTTCATAGGAGCTTAAACTAGTAGAGCAGCACAATTTACGTGATGATGGACGCTGGCTACCTACAGGCTAACTTACTCACAAACAGTAATGAAGATCCAACCACCAATGATGGTACTTCTTCTAAGTGATAGTTAGCTCTTAGAATCAGTCTTCGCCAAGGAACAAACTAAAAGAAAAATGAGAGAATATGTAAATTCAAAAAATGAAGATCATGTTTGCTAAAAAAAATGAAAATATATGAGTTTATCTTAGGAGGCATCAATGACAAGCTATAAATATCAGTTGCTGACTAATGCTATTGTTAGTTGTAGTGATACACGAAGCAAACCATTAGTTCTATCAAAGATCGATTATACCCCCATGAGGTGAGCAGTGAACTAAACTCACCTTCACACAATCCAAACAAAACGAGATTCTTCGGTGTTCGAATATCACCCTAGAGGTGAGCAGTGAACCAATATTCGCCTTCACACAGAACCCAAACAAAATGAGATTCTTCAATATCTGAATACCACTCAAGCGGTGAACCAATATTCCTCTTCACACAAACCAGAACAAAATGAGATTCTTCTATGTCCGAATATCACCCAAGAGGTGAGTAGTGAACCCATATTCACCTTCACACAAGGTCAAACCCATTGCAAGTCTTCGACGATCGCTTATGATCAGAGGCGAACAGAGAAACTATGCTTGCCTTATCACCAGGTCAAACCAAGTGAAAGTTTTCGCCGACCACTTATTATTCGAGGAAAATAGAGAAACAATGCTTGCCTTATCACCAGGTCAAACCAAGTGAAAGTCTTCGACGATCGCCTATTATCCGAAGCGAGTAGAGAAACAATGCTTGCCTTATCACCAGGTCAAAAAGTGAGAAAGTTTTCGACGATCACTTATTATCAGAGGCGAATAGAAAACGATGCTTGCCTTATCACCAGGTCAAACCAAATGACTCTTCGTAGCTCATCAGATCGGCGAGTTCGTCGTCTCCAATATTGTAGCCAGGTTTCAATGAAAAATGACCGAATGAGGCAACGAAAAGTCGACGAGTTCAATCGTCGGGTTGTGAGGAGGGAAAATGATCTGAAGTAGCTCATGGTTGTTTCCAAAATTTTAGTAGATGAGTCTTTCTTTCAAAAATCCTCCGTTATGTAAATTCGGTTGTTTTGCAGCCATTTTCAGATTAATGGATACCTAGCAAGAGCCAATTCGATTGAGATTCACGGAACATATGATCTCGACAAAGAGAGCAAGTGTCATCCACAACGCTATCTATAAATATTACCGAGAACATCCCAAGTGCGGTTCGATTAAGGGACACATCTCCACCGGAGCTCAGACGTGGGCCTTAGCGGAAGATGACCTCCTCGAAGAAACTTCATTCAAAGAACCGTTCTCCAAATGTTGTCTTTTGCTAACAAAACAAACCTAGATTTCTTCTCCCAAGTCTAATAGCCATTATAAAAAATATATACGTAAATACAGGTAGGAAAGAAACATAAACGGATGGAACCATAATAAATCACTAACAATGGGAAAGGTTAAGTGTTTGGTGACGAAACAATTTGACGGCAGGCTGTTCTCAATACGGCACGAATGTCTCGCATGCTATCTAATTTACATGCACTGAAAACCCGCACGTCATCAACCGACACGACTCGGCTCAACGCATTGCTTCTCATATCAGAAAATGCTCTGCTGACAAAGCAATCGATTTTAAACATGAGATTTCGTTATAGCACCTTGGTACTGACAAAGTATCTGCAGCTGAATACTTGCGCGGTAGGGAAGGTCAGTATTCCCTGCCTTGCAATCGTGGTAGTTGGAAAATTGGCAGTGCATTTCTTTCAGTGCCGCGCACCCACTTAGTAGAGCGTCATGTATCACATCGGGGGACTATAGACAACACACACACGATCATCCACAACGTCGAGACAAAATTGTGAAATTGAAAGCTGCCCTCAAAATGATATAAATAATGTAGGAAGCTGCATAAAATTAAAATGTTACCTAACGTTTCCTATAATTTAAGCTGTTGATAAAGCTACGCCACTTGAACATAGGACAACAAAGCTGCTTTAGAAAATAGTTTGCTGCAATCTCCACTTAAAACTACTACTGGAACTAAATAGACACTTGCCTCAGAGATACAACAGGTTAGTTAACAGCTGCCACTTGCATCGTTTACACGGCTACTTCAACAAGCAGAGCAGCACAGAAAGCCGCGCTCTCTCTTTAGTCCGCCAGCTGTAGCTGCACAGGACAGCTGACAACTGTACAGGCCAGTCAAAATACGATTGATAAGTTCTTGGTTCAACCGGATGGATGGTAATTTGTAACAAAGATGGATCTAGTTTTACATATATTTTTCAGCTCTGCGAACTGGCACTGCGGCCAACCTACTGTAGGCGCTCTAATTTCAAGCCGCGGCAGACAATCTCTGGTCACGCACCGGGAGAATTAACCCACTACACGGAGAAGCTGCACAAACAATAGATTAAATAAAAAGTTACTAGACAAAAAAATAGGTTACTTAATGACGCTGCGGCTGGAACGGACCCGATCGAGCGACAGGTCAGTTTAGAGGGTAGCCACAAAATCTCAGTTAGAAGCAAATAGTTCCGTTCTAATCTTTGCAGCTAAGGCTGTGAGAGGCATAGCCTAACGTGCTTGACAGGGCCGCCTCTAATGAGTCGTCGGTCAAAGATCAACAGCTGCATGCACTTACATGCTCCCCAAGCATGCAGTGATCTATGCAGCTGTAGCAGCAGTGGCAACAAGCACCTTCCTAATGCTAAGAATCGCCCAGTCAGGGACGAACCGTTAAAAGCGTGAGTAAACCAACTCACGTTCTTGACATATGACATTTCAAGACGTGATCCGTCAATTGTTCGTCACGACCATATCTCGCTGATATCTACATTTGAATAATTATGAAAGTCACGTTTAATCTCGAGTCGCCGCAGGAGTTCTGGCAACATTTTCCCTCAACCTCTCAAATGTGCAAGAGCTGCCCATGGAAGTTTGTCTCCCCTCCCACCCAGACCCGGCAGCCGCATCGAGCTGCTCACGAGGCTGCTCGATAAATCCGGAATAAACACAGCAGCCGAGCATTGGCAGCAGTGAAGCGTATCCCCTGCTACTATTTGGTTCTTCATGATTAGTGTTAGTACAAAGTGACGAGTAGCTAATAAATAGACGACTGATACGATCCAATGGGATATTTGAGAGCGAGAAAGAGCTTCCTGCCATCTCCACGTAGACGATGGTAGTGGACCAAGTAAAACAAAGGCGCTCTCTCGCCAGCAGCAGAGGGTAGCGTCTCCCGCGCCCCCTGTCACGACTTCACAGTAGCTGCACCAACGATGGAGTGGAGTACACTCACTGTATCTTGAGAAACTGGGTGGATACAACAACTCACCGGCGGGTTGTCTTCACATATCGTCGACATGGTAGATGACGTCTGCTTAGGTTAGTAGATGGCCACTTGATGGTTGAACACCACAATGGTGACCAGTTCGATAATAGATAATACAAGCACGGAAGTAGACGGCCAGTCGTCGGTAGAGGAAGAAGTAGACGCTATGGACACAACAGCTTTAGGAGTAGTAAAAAAACAGACGCCTGCACACCTCCACCTGCAACAGATAAAAAATCCGTCAAAAAACGTGGCCACCTACTGAAAATAAATAACAGACACCATAATAGAGAACAGATTATTGATATAATCGAGCGTAATTGAGTTAAAATCCTTCAGCGCCGAGAAAAGGAAAAAAAAACGTCGTCCATGATCCTAAACTATGTTTGAGCAGCCAGCCCTTAATAGGCTAGAGAACACGTACTATGCCAATACGACTCGCGTCGAACGTTGCTACCATGAGGCAGATTTTGGCGAAAATTTTACTCGAATGGCACAACTCTGCAGCCAGAGTGGATAGAAAAGTTGCGCCTACTAGCATACCTACCCACTAGTTATTACCCATTAGCTACCGATTTGCTTCAAACACAGAAACTAGCTACACAAGAACGAACTTTTTTTTGGCTTCTATGCTGATCCCTTGCATTTGTTGCAAACAATAGGATGATAAACACAACCAAAGATCTTATAAACTATAACACGGATGCTAAAAAGCCTTTCTACTACAACACGAATGCCCAGTCCCCTGTATACTTACAACACATATGTCAAGTCCCCTGTATCCTACAGCACGGATGCTAAATACCTTTTCTACTGCGAAACGGATCTCGTTCTCTGTCTTGATGTGTCAAGATAAAGAAAGAGCCACTGGAGGCATCGCAGTTTCTCACAAGGAAATACTACAGTGAATACCCAAGATAGGTGTGATATTTTTCTACTGAATGAACACCATGGCAAGTACTGCCGAAGAGCTGGCAGAGGGCAATGCAAGCCTAACCACACAGCAGCTACAAGGTTTTTTGATACACCGACTCACAGTTGAGTCGCTGATAAGTCATTGGTGAGGTCGTAGAAGCTGCCATTGTTCATTACATTAATAAGCCGTTGAATTTATTATGCAGTAACCGTGGTTAGAATCAACTGTGTTCGATATGAATACAATCAGACGATTTTTTGCCCTTGCACTCGTATCCAGCACTCGATCAGACATTTTTTGTCCTGGAACTCGCATCCAGCACGTTCATAAGGTTAGTGCCACTCATGGTCTCACCTCAATAGCTTATGTTCTTGAGAGGGCTACTCCCATGGACCTCAATTCAGAAGCTCATGTTCATGAGGTTGCTACTCCACTGGCTCTCGCCTAAATTGCTCATGTTTGTAAGGTAACTCCCCTGACCCTGACCTCAATAGCTCATGGTGATGAGGTAGCTACTCCCTGGCTTTCAACGCAATAGCTCATGTAAAATAAATTACCAAAATAAAATAGCGTAGTCAACATATAATGAATAAATATTATACACATATTATATTAAAAACAAAATTGTAGGCTCTTAAAAAGCAATACACATCAATTTTGACCAAACCTAAATTCCTAGGAGAAAGATATTATAATTAATCAAGCCTAGACACAAGCTACAAAAACATTAACAAGTCTATCAGACACTAATGTAGAGTCCAAGTACTTTTTTTAACAATGAAAGAGCAAGCATCAACATGCAAAGTTGTTGCACTGGTGATTCTTCCCCTTCCAACAAGTACAAATTCGGACATCGTTGAGAGACAGGGTGAAAACTACAAAACAACCCTTAAAACATTGTTGGAGCCTAGGGAAAGTACAAGTTGTTATTTTTCTACATGAAGACTGAAAGTGAGACATTAAGATGTTACGGAGTGCAGAAAGTTCCGAAAGGTAACAGTGACAGACGATATTAAATTTGTTTTGTATTCATAACAACAGGGTATTTTCAAGGTTTCAACTAATTGTTTAATGATTGTATAAATCAGATAAATTCCTAATAACTTTGAATAGACCTTTACCATAGTTTCTGTTAACAGCTTTGAATGTGTTAAGGCAACTATGGAAGTTATATTAATCTTCCAGTTTCAGGATATTGCTGGTTTTAAACTTTTGATTGGTATGAGAATTGAATGGAAGGTCATCAATAACTCTAGAAAGCTTTATTTTACTGTAGCTTCAAGTATTTCGTCAGCCTAATTTATCTGTTCCACACCAAGCTTCGTTCACATAAAATAAGGTGAAATAAAGGTTGTTTGTGGATTGATTGAGGGAGGTATTTATTTATTGTTCATAGGATGCCCATAGATCTTGACAACTTAGATGAAATGCTGTCGACGTGATTTTTTAATTAGAGCTAGATTTTTATGAGAATATACCCGAAGGAATTCAGTGTTGTCTATTTCGCTGTTGTCTATTTCGCTCTCCTTTCAAATTTATGAGTTGTTAACTGATTCTACGCCCATTAGAGGATAATTTATGGTTCGTCTTAGAGTCATTTATTTCTGATTCGGATTGCAGTAAGTCACTAATTGTGGCGGGTCACACGCTATAGTGCCATGCTTGAAGAGATGCAAGTAGATAAGGTACCATCACCAGCAGAAAATGTAGCTCCATATATACTTTTAAAATGATTATGCATCAACTTTACTTATATCGTTTAAAAACGAAAATCAGAAAAAATAACGGCCTAAAAACAGTACCCTGAAGAATGAAGTACAAAGAAGAAGCTACGTGAGCAACTCAACAAACCACAGGACCAGATGTTCTGTAGCACAGAATATTGAAGTATATCTCCCAAATCATTATAATTCCACAGACAGATCTATGCGTACTGGGTGCACTCCCGCCTAATAGAAGAGTGCAATCATTACAGCCTTCATCAAGCAGGGAAGCAGGCAAGAGCCGAGAAATTATGAACAATCAGTCTCACTTCTGTGATCCCCTAAACCTTGTACAGGCAGATTCAAGCATATCATATGCCACCTAGATACAAATAAATTAATCAAGGATACCCAACCCTGATTCAGAAGTAAATAAATTTGTCTCTCAACTGCCTGGAGTTTTATTTCGGTTAAGTCACCTAAATATATGCTGAATACAAAGCTTTGGCCTTATCTATTTTGATTGTCAGAAAGCGTTTGATGAGGCTCCTCATGAACGCATGATGAAAGAAGTGAAAGCACACGGTATGTATGGAAGGAAATGTTGCCAGGTGTTGCCGCAACTGGCTCACGGGACGCAAGCAACGGATCTGTACATGTCAAGAAAAAAGTCAATGGACTGAAGTTACACCTGAAGCCCCACAGAGAAGTGTTCTTGTGCCCCTTCTCTTGATACAGATAGATTAATTCTCAAGAAAGGGGGGTGGCCGACGGCAAGGTGAACCTCACACTCTCCTGTACACCCACTCAAACAAGCTTTGCCGTTTTGCGCTTAATGATCGGGTCGGGAGACTCCACTACACACACTCTGGGTCAAGAGGGCGATCCAAAGCAAGTGGCGGCAGCAGCAGGACCCGACTGTGATGAACTAGTTTACCCCTGCCATGTCATAGTGACCCCTCCCTGCGATCCTGCCGTATCTCAATGCGACATCAAAGGCGAGATGCACGCTTTTTAACTACCTCTACACCCATGTCTCTCCTTCCTAAAGCCTACTCCACGCCATCCATACACCCAACCTTCGGTTTCATCACCCTCCTCACCAATCTCCTTTCTTTCATCCATTTTCACTATGCACATGAACTATCTATGAACACATGTAACTGTTATTGATACCGTCTCTCAGCGTCACTTCCCTTCATAACCTACATTAATGACCTCGACACTGGCATCATTAGCAACAGCTTCGAATTTGCTGATGACACAAAACTCGGACATAAAGCAAACTGTGAGCAGGATTGCACGTATATTCAAAGTGACTTTATTAAACTGGTAGGGTGGGCCGGCAAGTGGAAAATTAACATTCATATTGAGAAATGCAGTTATGCACATCGAAAGAACAATACAAAATCCGTCTGCTTGATGGCAGAACAGCACCTGACTGGAGTGGACCAGCAACAAGACATTGGAATATTTATAACCAATAATTTCAAATGGAAAAGCAAAGCTGAAGATAGCTATTAGAAATCAATAGTGTTCTTGGCTTTATATCCAGAAAATTTCATTGCAAGCACAAGGATATCATTATTTTAAAGTCTACTTCACTTGTAACTGAAAGATCCCATTAGGAGTTTGCAACCCCCAGGCCCTCATTTCAAAAGAGCAACTTCCCTGGCCCTGATCTCAATGAAGCTATTCTCCAGGTCTTCAACTCAATAGAAAACTCGACTGGCTCTTCATCGGTAGAGCTAATCCCTTGGTCCTCACCTCAATAGCTCATGTTGATGAGGTACTCCCCCAGACTCTCTACTATGGCCGCCACCTGCGGGTGCTGCACTGGCTCGCTGAACACCGCGATCAGCACCGCCTGCAGCGTCTTCATCGCGTGCACGCCAGACTTGCCCTTTTTGCACCGAATAACCTGAACAGGGAAAACAAATAGCGTTAGGGCATCGTTGCAAATAATAAGAAAGGGTCGGTACACAGAGGTTTACAAGAGCCGCGACTCGACTTTCATTAACATTACTGTTGAGTGAATCTCCAGAGAGCCTAGAAATGGTGAGACGGCAATTTAATAAATATGTGAAATGTCCAAATTTAGAGAGTGATACTCTAAAAAGGCAGATGTTTAACCAAAATGAAGATTTTATGTAACTCGCTATATCAATTTGCCATAGAGCTAGCTATACTTGCAACATCCAAGTATGTTGTTGAAAAAACTCAAATGGTCTGTTTTTTAGAAAAATTTAAACTTATTACATCTACAGCATAAAAGTAAGTAGTTTAACAAGAAAATCAATCACACGACCAAGCTTTCAACAAGAGTTGAAAAATCCCCGGTGGTAGACAGCCATATTGGCAAGTGTCGGAAAGAAAAATGGGACCCGGCAAATCACCAGGTCTAACAGTGTCTGCTGTCAGTAGTCACACCTGGCGGAGTCATGTCAAACAGCAAACGAGCTGTGCACTTCTTCGCTTGTGTCACTGCCGGGCACACTGCCAAGTGTGGCATGCAGTCACAACCGCCGCCCCCACGGCGGTGTAGCGTTCCTACCTCATCAAGTGCTGCTAAGCCACCTCTAGATACAGTGAGGCGGCGAGTGTATTCTCCTCATCTCATTCTGACGTGCCAGCGCAATCTAAAATCTCTGTGAATAATGTTCAATCAGTGCGCGCACACTGCTGTACGTGCCGCGTACATGTGCGTCAGCAGACCCATAACCGTGTGTGAGTGTAAAGAGCCGCGTGCAGATTATAGCCAAAAACTGTGTGCGTACAACACGTTTGTCATTGCAACGTACGCACATGTGTGCCCGGGAAGAGAAGCAAGAGGGGTGGCTGTTAGTGTAGTTGGCCAGGTGGCATCCTTGTGTAGCATTAAGAGCTGCAGGGTGACTCAGGCTGAAGGGATTTGGAATGGAGGGCATTTCTGGCCAGTTATGAGCCGTGCAATCATACAATAGAAGCAGAGAGGGGACAGTCTTGGTGACCATACAATGAATCTTTAGCTGGGACAATAATGTCTATTCTATTGGAGAATAGACAGCACAAGTAATTTAGAAATAGCATGTCATATACAAGTGAAAATATCATGGGCGAGTTTGCTAGCACTAGCAGAAATTGGTTATTGAACGCATTTCAATTAGAAAATGCAGTAGCCATGGGTAAAATAATCGAGAAAAGTTGGGTGCTAATTGCTTTCATTTTAGAACAATGAAATAAGCTGCTACTTTTGCCCATTAATGGTGGTGCCTTTCAGCTTCAAGATGCTGAACTTATTCACATTTAAAATTAAAATAAATTCAATGTAATTGAATTTGATGCTTGCAAAGTAGTGCAGTTTCTTCACTTTATACAATTAACCTCCTAACTGCAATGCTATGCTACATCACCCAGCAAAAATGGGTTAAAGACACTCTTAGCAGTTTCATACATCATATTAACCTCCTAACTGCAATGCTATGGCATCACCCAGCAGCAATGGGTTAAAGACACTCTTTTCAGTTACATACATCATATTCAAAAATCATAGAAATTTATTCAAAATGAAGATAATTTCAGAGCTGGGCTGCTCGTTATCCTTTCAAAGTACATATGTGTGTAGCTACTTATGTATGTAGCTATATGTATAT
>SDVV010014449.1:0-14800 GCA_016164225.1 Gammarus roeselii | reverse complement strand
AACATAAATGTGGAGGTGGCGAGAGAGAGAGAAATGAACAGGCGTGAGTGGAGAATGGTTGTGAATGGTTGATTTTGTCGCTGCTCTGATGTGCTTTCCCGCCCTTGGCATCCCGCTGTCGGGATGGTTGGGGGGGGGCCTGGCCATTATGACGCGGCGGGGGTAAACCAGTGAAAACTGTCGGGCCCTGCTGCTGACGATGGTTCCTTGGTGCATTCGGGACACAGAGTGTAAGTTGAGGGGCTACCGGCTGGACCATTTAGCACAAAAGGGCTAAGTTGTGTGAGTGTGAGCGTATGAGGGTGTGAGGTGCGCCTTGCCGTCGGCCACCCCCCTTTCTGGGGGATGCGGCCTCGTATCTGTATAATAATGCTGGTGTATTTGTGAGTTAGTTCCTGTTTTTGATTTTGTGAATGGGTGTGTTTTCTGCAGTCTGTGCTCGCTCGCGCCTGCACGGACCATGTGTAGTTTCTGGGGTTGATCTGGACTGCGTAGCTATAAAACCTTGTGACGCGTTGCGGTTGAAGTTGATCTAATCCGTGAAACCATAGACCTTTTACCAATTTTGACGATACTATCTGTACGCACTAGCGTGCGTGCATATTACCCATGGAGTTCTGAGTGGTTGGAGGCGGGTATTCGTTTTGTCTGAGTCTTTTTCTTACCTGAACAAACAAATGGTACCTCTACTGAACTAGACCGCATGGCTGTAAACATTGTGTTGCGTTGCTGTCGGAGCTGACTTTATCCGTGTAGCCGTAAACCTTGTACCAGTCTCGACGATGCTACCTGTACGCACTAGCGTGCATACATTTACTCTCAAAGTTCTAAATGTTTGAAAGCGGAGATCCGTTTCGCCTAAGCGTTCTTCTTGTGCGTTCCAGCGTGCGTCTGACATAGCTAAAATGTTCAAATTTTTCCAACTTTAACAGCAGTGTTTTTTTTTTTCGCACACTGGGCGTGCGAGCCTACTGGAATCCATGATCATCCAGACCTACGAGGGACCCTATTATGACTTGCGTTGAGGCTCAGGTGGGAATGAGAATCAAATCAGAACGGGGATGGATGGTGGAGAAGTTGGAGGACCGATGGGATTCGCGTGTTCTGAGTTGGTTCGGGCACATGGCGAGGATGGATGAAGAAAGATTGGTAAACAATGTGATGAAGGCGGAGGCGAGTGGTCGCAGGCCTAGATTTAAACCGAAGTTAGGGTGGATGGATGGTGTGAAGCAGCGTTATGAAGAGACTTCAATGTGGAAGTAGCGAGAGAGCGTGCAATGAACAGGCGTGAGTGAAGAATGGTTGTGAATGGTTGATTTTTGACGCTGCTCTGATGTGCTTTCCCGTCCTTGGCATCACGTTTTCGGGATGATCGTGGGTGTGGGGGAGGGAGGGGGCAGGCATCATGATGCAGCGGGGGTAAACCTGTGAAAACTGTCGGTGCCTGCTGCTGACAACGATACTTGGACCGCACTCGTGACCCAGAGTGTGTTGTGGGGTTACCGGCAGGACCCTTGAGCGCAGAAGGGCTAAGATGTGTGAGTGTGAGCGTATGAAGGTGAGAGGTGCGCCCTGCCGTCGGCCACCCTCCTTCCTGGGGGATTCGACCTAGTGTCTGTATCTGTTTATGCGTGAGTGACCTAGACGAGTGTGAGACGCACCTGTTACTGGCTCTCGGACATCTGCTGCTTGCCTTTACAGTTGTCCCTGCTGGGGCGGTTGCGGCTGCTGGCGGCTACTCTCCTGGAGGAGGCTGGCGTCGCGGTGCGGGACAAGACTGACCTCAGCTTCCTGTGGGTGATCGACTTCCCTCTCTTCGAGGTGGGTTATTCTGACTCCACGAGATGATGGGCGATTTTTTACAATTTACGATGCTAGTCACTGTGTTGATTATTGAGGCAAAGTACGAAGAATAGTAATTGCTTCAGAGCGTGCAATTTAAAAACAATTGTTATGATCATGAGTTGTTTCTTTTACTGTTCTCCATACTTGTCACAGCGCGTAGCTGGAGGTACGGAGCTCCAGTGCGTACATCACCCTTTCACACGGCCCCATCCTGACGACATGCACCTTCTTGATACTGACCCACTAAAGGTAAAGTTTGTTAAAAGTAGAACACTGTAGAGACTAAACTAACGTAATTTCACCTTTCCTTCGAAAGTTAGCCTAATGAGGGGAAAATATGCCTCCTCTTCTACTAAGTCAGAGTATCTATCTCTCTCGTAACCACAGTATCGCCCCCGACTGCTGTAATTATTCTATATTTTTATTTTCGTCGTTCAGCGTTCAGTGCATCAACTAGTCTCGTCTCAGTAAACCATTGCAACTCGGACTCGAACTCTTACCATGACTAGAATAATACAGTTTTTGCCATCCCCGTACCAGATGCGTGTTGAATTTATGTATGTTCGAGTGGCACAGTCTTTTCAAAATTTATGCGTCTTCCACACTCCCAATGCCGTTGGTTGACACTTTGTCTCATATTTATTTTATCTGTGTCTGGACTACAAAGCAATTCTTCACTCCCAGCAGCAGTTGGTTTAAAAGCCATTGACGACATCGCAAATACACCTTCAACATGAGCCGAATTGCACTCGGTGACTGTTGACGTCGTGTTGTATCTTTACGTTCGGTGCTCTGTTAACATTGACTTTGATGCGTTGGTAACCCGCGGCACTCTAACAACTTCAGTCTTGGGCTCAGGTGCGGTCGCAGCACTTTGACCTAGTGTGTGCGGGTTGCGAGGTTGGGGGAGGGTCTGAGCGTGTCCATGAACCCGCCTTACAGCGCCGCCTGCTGGAGTTGCTGCAACTTCCGCCCCATGAGATGGAGTACTTCCTAGAGGCGCTTAAGCTCGGAGTCCCGCCACACGCCGGCATCGCGCTCGGTGAGGACGAGAAGCCTGAAAAATAATTCAGCTGCTAGTTTACTGCCCCTAAAATTGTATTTTGTGTTTCCATCTGGTTGTTGCTGAATT
This sequence comes from Gammarus roeselii, assembly GCA_016164225.1. Taxonomy (NCBI): domain Eukaryota; kingdom Metazoa; phylum Arthropoda; class Malacostraca; order Amphipoda; family Gammaridae; genus Gammarus; species Gammarus roeselii. The sequence goes on along the minus strand of SDVV010014449.1, from coordinate 11,823 downwards.
TCGTGCTATAACCGTATTCATTAAGAGAGACCAGTTGTCATCATTCATCACAGCATGTAATATATGGATGAAGAGCGGTTTTGCCATCACCTGTCTTGGGGGACGCGGTCGTATGTCTATGTATGTCTATCACCACTCATTAGCCACTTTTGTTTTTACAAAACTACTTTGATATATTCAGATTGAAATGTGGTTTCGTAATCAATCACCGGCACAATTGATTCGTATTCTTTCATGTATTTCTTCAATTTTTCTTGAGTGCTTTAGTCGCTCTGCAGTCACTGTTTATAATCGTGCTTCCTTGTTGTATTGAAACTTGAAAGCTCTGTACTGTTGCAGGATTTGACCGTTTGGTATCCCTGCTGTGCGGCGCGGACTCCATCAGAGATGTCATCGCCTTCCCAAAGAACAATCAGGGCCGCTGTACCATGTCTGGGTCACCCTCTGATATCAATGTCGAGACAAAGAAACGCCATGGACTGTAGATTCTAGATTAACTTCAGGTCTGACTATTTGAACTCAATCTAAATCAATTTGTATCTTCCCGCTCCTAACCCAGTTCCTAATATTATTATGACCAAACCCATGTCTAACTCTTCTGACCCAACCTTGTCCAAGGTCCCATTTGTAACTGTTCGAACACAACTTAAGCCCTTACCTGACCATTGATCTCAGCCCGCCCCATGTTTGATCACACTCACCAAGCCCTTATCCAAGTCTGGTCATTCCAGCGTAAAGATAGCAGTCACTTCTGTCCTAATTATCCAAATTTTGCATCAACACACTCTCAGCAGCTGTTTATCAGTGAATCGTGCTCCTGCCGAACTGTTTGACCTTTATTCATCAACCACTTTGGGTATAGGTTATGTTCTAAGACTGTTGCTGCTGTAAAATCAGTTACTGGCTTGGTTGTATAAAAAATCCCTTGCCATAATCAAATGAAGGGTATAACATATTTATCACGACTGCCCTCGTGAACGATATAATAAAGCTTTTGTATTATAATTGTGTTTATTTCCCTGTGTATTTTAGAGGTTGTTACAATGGTGGATGACCAGCGGTTTTATTGTTACCACTCACTTCATTGGTCCCTTCGTGGATCTCGGCCGCGCTAGTCTCACAAAGTAGTCCGAGCAGAGGCCCACTCTGATAGTGTGAAGGGGCACGGTGTCATGCCTTTCCTTTCTTTACGAACAAATTACGTATCTACATAATCATCCCTGTTCGTTTTAGGAATACATAGTGTGTTAGCACGCTACCTCCCCCCCTTCACTTATTCAAAAGCTATGCATTTATGTCACCAGTGATAAGATAAGATTAGAGTAAGGAAAACAAACGAGCATGAGTGCTCATTTCGAGTGTTTCCTTTGAAAGAAGTGAAAGAAGAGTGGGAAAAATTCAATGAGGCTTTAGAAATCACGCACACATACAGAAAAATACGAAAAAAGAAGGTTGTAAGAACAGAAATGGGAAGAGCACCGCTACTGTCACCACCACCACCCCACTACTACCCGGAGCATTTCAACCCCGGAGAAGAAAGGGTCGAGTGTCAGGATGACAATTCAGGAACGGGGCGAACAAGATTGAAAGAGAAGTATTTCGGTTCCAGGTGGTTGCATTTCAGACGGTCGAACAGAGACAGACACGCCCATACGCTCAGTGGACTCACGTCACGCTTTTCTTCGAGCGCATGCCTGTTGGCTTGCCCCAGAGGTTGGGTCAGACGGACTCCAACTAGGTATTGAGTCTACTTCCAAACGAGCAAATGGGAATTAAATTTCGACAAGTATGTGCACGTTTAAGGGAGCAACACACCCAGTTGCCTGGGTAGTGGTCCTCCCCCATGTGCTCAGAAGATTAAGTCATCTATATGCAAGTGGTTCCTTGAGGGCTGTCGCACTTCAAGGTGAGACGTCGGAGTGACATCTCCTGGAAAAGAGTTGCTCGTGGCATCTCCTGAGTTTAGTCAAAAGAAACAAGAGTATTTTAAATTTTGAAAAACTGGTATTATTGCATGTTTTGGTCTAAGCAGGCACGAATATTTACGTTTTGAAATTATGTTGGATCGAGTTTAGTCAGCAGGAAATGGAGAATTTTAAATTTGTTGCAAAATTTTAATCCAGAAAAGGCAAGAACCAATATATACAATTTTCGATTGGCTCAAACATCGAGTAGTCTATAGAATCAAAAACATTTTTTTTAAACAGTTATCACAAGTTTTAGTCCGAAAAGGGCAAAACTGGTATTTAAATTTTGAAAAAAATTGGAGCATCTATGGAGAAAACGTTAGCACATATACGTCTCTGTTCCCTGCTGCACTAGGTCTCGCCCAAATCTGTGCTACAAGAGAGAGAGAGGACGGTTAGTTCATTCACACTGTATAAAGGAATAACTTTCAAGGTGAAATGGCAGAGGGCATCTGCAATATATGTCATTAAATTTCAATATATACTTCAGGGTGAGACACCAGAAGAGCATCTCCTAATTTATTTCATGGTGAGATGTCAGAGGGCATCTCTAAGAAATGTTGTCTACTAGAAAACGGCGTTGCCAGTTTCCTTTTAATATCTGTCCTTTTCATTTTTTTTCTTCCCTCCTGACACGAAGAGAAGGAGAGTGGCATCGTGTCGACAGTGCCTTTTCATAGGAATGTACTCGCTGATTCAACAGATGGATGTTTTTATCCCCATTTCTCTCCTTTCTTTCCTCTCCCACTGGGAGGGTAGAAAAGTAAAGATAAATATACCATCGCGTCGTCAGGGTCTATCCGTAGGAGGATACTCATTGCCTCAACAACGGATGATATCTGTCGAATCTACGTCGTACCGTGGAGTTGAGCAAGCTCTTCTCCTAGTGCGGTTTTGATTTTTGCATATCATGGGGTGTGAGGGTGAGCCGCCATTGCCGCTCATCGGTAAGCGTCGTTGGGTCGCCGGCAAACTTCACCCGCACAAGTTCGTCAAATCTACGTCGTACCTTAGAGTTGAGCAACGCTCTCCTCCTGGTGCGGTTTGATTTTTGCATAGTATGCGGTGTGGGGGTAAGCCATCGTTGCGGCTTCTCAGCAAGCGTCGCTGAGTCGCTACAGACTTCACCCGCGCTGATTCGTAATTTATATCTATCTTTCCCCATGTTTCTCCTCTCTTTTCTCTCCGGCAAGGAGGGTAGAAGAGTGAAAGAAAATACCATTGTGTCGGCAAGGTCTCTCCACAGGAAAATATTCGTTGCCTCAACAATAGATGACACCGTAGAGTTGAGCAAAGCTCTCGTTCTGGTGCGGGTTTGATTTTCGAATATCATGGGGTGTGGGGCTGAGTCGCCGGCAGACTTCACCCGCACTAGTTCGCAATTTTGGCTGTTTCACCCAATTTTTCTCATTTCTTTCCTCTCCCACAGGGAGGGTAGAAAAGTAAAAAGAAAAATGCCATCGTGTCGGCAAGATTCTTCGGTAGGAAGATATTCGTTGCCCTCAGCAATGGATGATACCCGTCGAATCTAGGCCGTATCACAGAGGTGAGCAGAAGCTCTCCTCTTGGTGCGGGTTCGATTTTTGTTTATCATGGGGTGTGGTGGTGAATGGTGGCACCGTACCACATAAGAATAATGACAATAAAGAGTAAAAAATATATGTTATCCCTCCAAGTCTTCATCGCCGCCTCAAGTTGAGCAAGCCCTTCTCTTAGGCGGTGTCGATTTTTAGGATACCATAGTCCCTGTATCTGCTTGTCCCGTTAGGACAGCAGATGGCCTCGTAGGCTAGAGGGATGGTTGAGTGCGAGTACCATTACGGGCCCACAACCAGTGCCGGTGGCCCTGGCGTGGGTTTAGGGGTGGATACGAGTCGCCGTAACACCTCTTACCCTGTGAATTCCTATAGGAATGATCATTACCGAGATTTTATCAGTCTGTCTGTACTTTCAATGCAGTATTATCAGTCTGCCTGTACTTGCAATGTTAATAATAGAAAGCGTTCCGTTCTGATAGGGAGTTTTTCAGTCGCTTGAGTTGGTCAGCAATAGCAATCATTACATTGTTACTGATAATGAAATTATTAGTAATAAATAACAACTACTACTACCAGCGACAATGCTAATAATGAATTTAATTGTTGTCATAGCTTGAATTGTAAAGAGAGCCGTGTCATGCTCCTTCCCTATATCCCTATAGTTGTAATCTCGACAGTTTCTGGGAAAGTCTTGCCGTTCCCCGGTTAAACGAGTCACGTAGCCCAGTGTTTGTCGAGCGCGTTTTTGAAAGCATTCACGGATTCAGATTGGGGTGGATGGATGAATATTCATTTTATAGATCATTAGCACTTTATTTTAGTATTCTATTATTTTTTCTTGCTTGGGTGATAAATTTTGAATTTGTTATTATTATTATATGTATCGAGGTTGGTTGAGACAAGGTGACCCAGGGAGGGGAGGTTTTCGTGGGACTCGGGGACCCGAGGTTTCGAGAACCCGGAGGACTTAGGAGACCAGGTGGATTTGGGGGGATCCACTTGGACCTTTCTGGGGCCCCTTGGGACACCCGTGAGACCCTTTAGGACCCTTTTGAGAAAGTGTGGGACCCTTTAGAGGCCCCTCTGAATCCTGGAACCTCTGCTCCCCCCTCCCAGCGCTGTAAAACCTATTCACAGAAAAATGTTTGTGAGATGCTTGAGTAGAACAATTAGCCATTGCAGTCCGCGGATTGCTGTCGCAGAGGGCGAGGGTCGCGTCGAGGCTGGTCGAGGTGCGTCGAGATCAGTCGAAACATGTTGAGGCGAGCCGAGTTGGTCGCGACGAGCTGAAACTGGCCGAAATGATTCGAGACAAGCCGAGATGACTCTGGGGAAGACCCGGAGGGTGACCCAAGGAACCAATGCCCCGCCCGCCCTATCCCCTAAAACAATCGGTGCGAAATCAATAATCTGAGCAGTTTTTCTGCCCATGACGAACCTGCTCTTACTTTCTTTTTCACGGTCCATGATATTATAACTCTGGAATATTTGTGCGGGAGTTCATGTTTGTGATTTTGTGAATATGTATTTTTTCTTCAGTCTGTGCTCACTCGCGCGTGCACGGACCATATGCAGTTTCTGGGGTTGACCTGGACTGCGTAGCTATGAAACCTTGTGACGCGTTTTGGTTGGAGTCTATCTAATCCGTGAAGCCATAGACCTAGTACCAATTTCGACGATACTGTCTGTGCGCACTGTCGCGCGTGCATGTTATTCTTTGAGTTCTGAGTGGTTGGAGGCGTGGATTCGGTTTGTCGGAGTCTTTATCTTGCCTGAATAAATAAATTGCACTAAAAATCTAATCTGCAGCGTAGCTGTAAATATTGTGTTGCGTTGCTGTCGGAGCTGACTTTGTCCGAGTAGCCGTGAACCTTGTACCAATTTCGACGATACTATCTGTGCGCACTGGCGTTTGGACATATAACTCATGAGGTTCTGAGGGGTTGGAGGCGAGGATTTGTTTTGTTTCATCTGAGTCTTTATCTTACCTAAATAAATAAATTCTATTGTATACAACTAAACCGCGTAGCTGTAAATATTGTGTTGCGTTGCTGTCGGAGCTGAATTTGCCCGTGTAGCCACTGACCTTGTACTAATCTCGACGATGCTACCTGTACGCACTAGGGTGCGTACATATCACACTTTAAGTTCTCAAGGATTGGAAGCGGAGGTCGTTTCGAGTAAGCGTTTTTTCTTTAGCGCACCAGCGTGCGTCTGACGTGGCTAAAACTTTCACTTTTTTTCTAACGTTAAAAGTGTTGTTTTGTTTTTTCCTCGCACACTTAGGCGTGCGAGCCTACTGGAATCAATGATCATCGAGCCCTACGGAGGAGCCTATTATGACTCACATTGAGGCTCTGGTGGAAATGAGGCTCAAATCAATCAATCAATCACGGATTCAGAGCCAACTACCGCCGCTAGTAAATTGTTCCCAACCCTCGAGATTGCAATCGGGAAAAAGTGTTGCGCAATAGTCGTAGCGAAAAGTTTTTCCACAAGTTTCGCCACGTTGTTTCAGGTACGACTGTTGTGGTCCCTGTTGAAGAGGCCGAAAGAGCTCACGTTGTTGAATCCCTTCAGGTATTTGAAGGTTTCAATGAGCTGGCTCCTCAGCCTTCGTTAATCAAGGGTGATGAGGCCATGCTCTTTCAGCCTATCCTCGTAGCTGTGCTGGCGTAGCTGCGGGTTGTGCTAAGTGTGGAGACCAAATTTGGACTGCATGCTGGAGGTGGGGACGGACGAGGGACGTGTACAACGGCGATGCAATATGCTTCGTTTTGTAGAGGAAGTTACGGGAGATGTTACCAAGGTTACGGTTAGCTATCCTGTAACTTTCTTCGACCTGCGTGTTCCATTTTATATCTTACGAGATAAGGACGCCCAAGTCTCTCTGCTGGTCAACAGTTGCAAGATCGCTTCCTGCCATCGTGTGGTTGAAGTTGGCATTGCGAGACCCCATGTGCATAACTGTTCATTTTGCAACATTGAAGAGCACCTGCCACGCTTCCGACCATTGGACGAGTTTTTCGACACCTTGTTGAATCTCAACTCTATCTCTCTCCCTCCATGCTGCATGACAGAGCTTCGTGTCGTCGGCAAATTTCGATACTTTGGACAAAAAACCCACATCCATGTCGTTTACATAGATGAGGAAGAGGATAGGACCCAGAGGTAACAGGGGCGCACTCGGATAAAGCCTTGCCGATGCTGGCTCTTTGCTTGCGTCCTGCTAGCCAATCGCACAGCCAGCGAAGTACGTTGCCACCAATGCCGAGCTCAGAGGCTTTGTGTAACAGTCTCCTGTGTGGCACCTTGTCGGAGGCTTTATGGAAGTCTAGGTAGATGACATCCAGTGCCTTGTGGGGTCGTAGTCGTTGATCACCTCATTGAAAAGGTTCAGCAGATTCGTCATACAACTCCTTTTGAGGCGGAAGCCGTGTTGAGTGTCATGAACGAGTTCGTTGTCTTCAAGATGATCAACGAGATTGTTTCGTATCAATCGCTCGACGTTTTGCACACGAACGACATCAAACTGATCGGTCGATAGTTGCTGGGCGATTGTCGGTCACCTTTCTTGAAGATTGCGGTGACATTGGCAACTCTCCAATCTTCGGGGACCTCGCCACTCGTCATCGATAAGTTAAAGATGTGGGTCAGAGAATCCGTCAATTGTTTTCGAGTTTCCTTAAGAACTCTTGGGTGGTGTCCATCGGGACCGATCGATTTGTAAATGTCCAGTACCTCAAGTTGTTTGACAACTTCCTCTGTCGTGAACACAATGTCGTTGAGGCTGACTTCCCTAACGTAAACAGTACCTTCCCAGCGTAAACAGTAACAGAACACTGAGCTGAAGAAGCTATTCAGGACACTGGCCATGTCCTCAGGTGACGTTCTGAGGACACCATCTTCATCCATTAGCGAGCCAATTGAGTCCCTAGCAATTCTACGCTCGTTGACGTAGTGATAGGATTCCTTTGTGTTCTCTTTGACGTTCGAACAAGTCTAGTGGCTGTCCTACACGCCAGGCAATGCAGTTCAGCCGCCTCTGCGGTGTTGTCTCTCATTCGTTGCGCATTTAGTTGATTGCGACGATTCAAGACTCTTGCAACTTCGACGTTTCACCAAGGGGGTCTGATCCTTTGAGCGAGATCAATTGTCCTCAAGGGTATACATCGGTCGCTGGCCTCGTGAAATTTCTCATTGAGGATGCCGTAGCAAGCGTCCACCGTTCCTTCTTCGAGTGGTTCGATTAAGTTAAGCGCACTTAGTTGTTCCCTCATCCCCTGGAAGTCTGCTCGCGCAAAATTGGGGCGTCGTATAGCTCCGTGAGGGGCTGGACGGAGCACTTTGATGTTGAATTCCACCGCGTGGTGGTCAGCACCTCCCAGTTTGTTGACAAATCGGATATTGCCCACCAAGCGCTCCTCAGTTGACATGACTAGGTCCAGTATGTTGTTCCTCCGGGCTGGTTCACGAACATACTGGGTCATGCCATTATCGGCGATAAACTCCGTTAGTTTATTGCCTGGGGCCTGTGAAGTTAGGCTCACCCAGTCAATATGAGGGAGATTGAAGTCACCGAAGATGATAGACTCGTGATTATTAGAGACTATTTTTTCCAGCTTCTCATAGAGCTGGGCATCTTGTTCCGCAAGGGTGTGGCTGTTGCGGTACACCAATGCCAGCTTCAATGTCGCATGGGCCACTTTGATTTCTGCGTTGAGTATTTTGCAAGAAACTGTGGCGAGCGTTGTTCTAAGAAATGGATGCAGTATCTCCTATATTTACAGCACGGACCCGCATCCTCGTTTACTAAGGGTGGTTTTGTCCACGCTGAACATTTTGTAGCCTGGTAGCATTATCTTGCTGCCAGGTTTCTACTCTGGAGATCGAGTCATGTTTCATTTATGCCAATGACATCTAACAAGTACAGGGTCGCCAGTCCCCGCAGTTAGTCGAACTTAAGGGCATATGACTGCGTGGGATAGAAGAAATCCTTTAGACGGTGCGTGTCTCGGTCTTCGACATCTTCATCATTGGGGGGGTCTCGACCTGGCAGCTGTGGACCAGGATCATGACCATCCTTAGAATTGCCTTCTTGTGAGCCCTGTAACGCGTCTACCGTGCCCACAGCTTCTTCCTCTTTGAGCGACTGGTCGGTCATCGCTCCCATCCGGAAATCTGCTGCGGACACGGGGCCCTCTAGGTAGGGTTCCCTGCTGCTAAAACTGAACCGTTTAAAGTACGCTGGACCCCTAACTTTTGGGCATAGTATTTCTTAGCGCTTAGATGGAGCAGTCTGCCAAGTCGGGCATTTCCTACATCATTCAGGTGTAGGCCGTTTCTTAGGAACAGATCGGGCCTCTCCCGAAAGTCATCAAACCAGTTGATGGAGGATACTCCATCAGACTTGCAAATGGTCTCGAGGGCTCGATCTGTAAAGGTTAACTTACTATACAGCTCGTCATCATCATTCATTCGCGGTAAGATGGATGTGATGGCCACTCGATCCTTTTTTGCCTTGAGGTTAGATATCAGCTGCCTATAATTGGCTAGCAGATTTTACGACCTTGTCCTTTCAAGATCATTGTTGCCTACATGGCAGATGATGAGTGTCTCCCGCCTGGAAACTGCAACCTCAGCAAGGGCACCTCTGATCTACACAATCGTGGCACCGGGTATGCAAACAACGTTAGTCAGTGTCTCAATTTCGCCGTCCAGGTCGGTGAGCCTCTTAAAAGTGTTAAGACACACCCATACCCTGGATCTCATCAAGCAACTGATCTCGACGGACTGAGGTAACTCTATGCCGAGTGAGAATAAGACATAGCAGACCATCACACAGACACCTAATGGAGGCGTCACCACCTCCTTACTGCATGGACTGTCTAGTCCCTCTTACAATAGCCCAAGTATTGGCAGAATGCTCCACATGGACGGAATGTCGGCGCACATACTTCCCTGGAGCTGGTTCCTGAACCTTCCTAATATACTCCGCCTAATGCTTACTGAGTTCCCTCAGAGACAAATCAGTGCGGAACCACTTCTCAGCTACCTCCAAGAAACCAGCACCCTAACGAAATTTGATCTGTTGTGAATTGATCATACCTAATCTTACATGCCAATAAACTCCTCCATTACGGAGGACCACCGTTTTCTTTGCTCATTTTGAGTAGGACACATTTGTGACCTCTCTCTATATCCCTATAAACAGTAGTGACCTAAGCATGCCGTGAGTCGAAACAATTCTGGAGACTGAGGATGATTTGTTGATGACTTGATGCAGCGCTGGCTGCTGGTTTGACGTTCGGTGCCAGAAGGACCCTGACTCCTGTGCACTAGAAAGCCTTGAAACTCTAATCTAATCTTATCTTAGAAGTGTTCCGCGTTGGCATCACAAACGCTGGCCAGTTCACGAAGGTGAACCGGTTCTGGACCTGCTGAAATCCATCCGAATCTACGTCGCCCCGTCGAAGTTGGGTGCGGTTTCGATCCGGGGATGTCTTGGTCCTAGGTATCGGCTTAGTCCCGGTTTTCAGTTTCCGGGCAGCCGATAACCTCTTGGCCTGACGGGAAGTAGGTACCCCGGGCTTGGTTGTTGGGGTGGAAACGAGTTGCGAGCTCACATTCAGCACCGACAGTCCTGATATGGGTTTAGGGGTCAATGCGTGCTGCCGTTGCAGACTCTTACCCAGGACGTCACGGTACGAACTCCGAGCAAGACGACCAAGACTCTCCCGCAATCGAAATGGGTTTCTTCGGTCAATCTTCTCCTTCCAGCTGTAAAGCATGGACCACCAACTCGTTAACTTTTACTAGTTTCCTCGTCTGTTCCGACAGGTTCTTACTAGCCTACTCCATATCAGAACGTAAGTTTCTACTGAGGTCTGCAGCAAAACTCTAGGTCGCGCTTACTAACAAGGTCCTCTTGGACCTAACGTACCTCTGCTCTCACCTCCGCTACGGACCCACAAGTCCTGGGACTCCGGTGGAACATGGAAGCAAATAATCAATCAATCACAAGTCCTGCCGAACTCTTCTTTCATCTCCACCTACTCACTGGCGACAGTGCGCAGCTGCTCTTCAAGGACAAAGACCTTCCCCGCAAGGATCCCGCCCTCTTTGTCGTCGTCATTTCTCCACCGCAGGCCCTGGAAGGTCACCAGGACCCGGTCGAGCTAGTCATATTGCTCACAGAACCGGCAGACGAGGTTTCCCGCGAGGTCCCTGAAGACGCTCCTGCTCGTCCTGGCGAAGCAGACCGAGCACTCCGCCAGAGTAGGAGGCATCCACAAACGTCGTCTGTGGGAATCTTCATTCTTCCAGCAGGCGGGCGCACTACTTAACTTATTAGCACACTTAGCACAGTAAATGTTCACACTTGTCACAAAAACAAAGGCACAAAAAGCGTCTGAAACAGAAAGGCGCAAAGAGCGTCTGACACATAGCTACTATCGAAGTAGCGCTACAGCGCAGTGGCCTGTAGTCATAATGCTACTTAGGTCTCCTTGCTATCTCGGCGGGAACTGTGAACCAGGCTCAACATAGCGCACCTACCAAAAGGCCAATACAGCCATTTTTGAGAAAAATGTTCTTTTCCTAATGTAGAGATAACCCAGGTAAGGACCCTTAGTGTTGATATGCTCGTGGCACAGGAAGTACCTATATGTCGGGCTGTTTCCCGGTCTACCATTTGTGTGATAGACTCAAATAGTGCCAACCGGACAGCATAAACCTTTCCAGAGTGCGCTATTTATATATATATAAAATATGTTATGTATTGAACGGCAGAGTTTTAAATACGAAGATATATTATTTCTTCATTTGCGTAACGTGTTTCTCGTTCCATAAACTGGTGTTTGACACACTTTCGCCCATCGTGTCCCACGTTTAAAGTTTCTTTACGAGAGCAAGAGTTACAGAGTGTGATGGTCTTTCGTCGGGGTTGAAGGTGGAGGCTGGCTGTCAGGCATCCCCCAAACCCATTCTGGTTGGCAGACAAGAGGGAAGGCCTAGAGGTTTCGTCGGATTTGGAAGTTGCGACCGGCCGTCCTGTATCCACACTGCAACCTTCTGGTTGATGGCCGGCGCATATCCTGCCGTTCCCTCCCCCCACACACATCACGAGGCGTGTGTGCTCCTCCTTCGACGCTGACTGGATAAAACCTCCACCGTCCTCAGTAGATAGTATATCACCGAAACGCAAATTAGTGAAGGATTATAGATAGGGGTTAATTAGCGGTGGGCGGGGCGGGGTAGGACGCGATGCATGCAACCTTGACTCACCGAGCGTACGGGGGTGCGCGCAGAAACGGGGG
>SDVV010014448.1:0-14800 GCA_016164225.1 Gammarus roeselii | reverse complement strand
TCCCAAAGGGCCCCAGAAAGATCCAAGTGGACCACCCCAAATCCACCCGGTCTCCCAAGTCCCCCGGGCTCCCGAAACCCCGGGTCCTCGAGTCCCGCGGATCCCACGAGTACCTCCTCTCCCTGGGTCACCTTCTCTCAACCAACCTCGTTACATATAATAATAATAACAAATTTAAAATTCATCACCATGAAAAAAGGGCAGAGAAAAATAATAGAGCCCAAGCAAGAAGAAATAATAAAATACTAAAATAAAGTGTTAATGATCTATAAAATGAATAAGCATCCATCCACCCCAAAAAAATAATAGAGCCCAAGCAAGAAAAAATACTAAAATAAAGTGTTAATGATCTATAAAATGAATAATCATCCATCCACCCCAAACGACCACGACATGGGTCAGGTGTCCTGTCGATGGGGAATTGCTGAGGGGTTCGACGTTCTCTTTCGCTGATGGGTTGGAGCACGACGCTCTAGAGGGGTTGTCAGCCCTTTTTCGATAGATTCGCGCTCGATGATCGTGGATTCCAGTAGGCTCGCACGCCTCAGTGTGCGAGGAAAAAAAAATACAACGCTTTTAAAGATAGAAAAGTTAGAAAAATTGAAAAAAATTAGCAATGTCAGACGCACACTGGTGCGTTTGACCTATAGCAACGGACCTCCGCTTCCAATTATTTAGAACTTGAATAATAGAATGTAGGCACGCTAGTGCGTACTGGTAGCATCGTTGGGACTGGTACTAGGTTAACGGCTACATGGACAAAGCCAGCTCCGACAGTAACGCAACACAATGTTCACAGCTACGCGGTCTAGTTAAGTAGAGGTACAATTTAGTTATTCAGGTAAGATGAAGACTCAGACTAAATGAATCCCCGCCTCCAACCACTCAGAACTCCAGGAGTATTATACACGCACGCCAGTGCGCACAGATAGTATCGTCGAAATTGGTACAAGGTCTGTGGCTTCACGGATTAGATCAACTCCAACCACAACGCGTCACAGGATTTATAGCTACGCAGTTCATGTCAAACCCAGAAACTACATATGATCCGTGCATGCGCGAGCGAGCACAAACTGAAGAAAAACACATATTCACGAAATCACAAACAGAAACTCCCGCACAAATTTACTAGCATTATATACTATGCATGGCAAAATTGTGGATCGTGAAGTAAGAGCAGGTTTGTCACGGGCAGAAAAACTGCTCGGAATATTGATTTCGCACTCATTGTTCATGAGGTTAGGGTAGGGGGGCAGAGATCCCTTGGGTCCCAATAGAGACCGACGATCCCTGGAAGGTAACCTAACTCCCCCGAGTCTTCCCGAGCTCCCCGGGTCCCTCAAGGCCCCTCGTCTCAGCTCATCTCGGCTTGTCTCGAATCGTTTCGGCCAGTATCTGCTCGTCGCGGCAAACTCGACTCGCTTCAACATGTTTCGACTGATTTCGACGCACCTCGACCAGCTTCGACGCGACTCTTCCCATGTGCGCTAGTGATCATGTGGACTGTAATAACAAAAATTTTCACTCAAGCATTTTAGGGTGGGGGTGGGCTGACGGAGGTTTGATTTTGATTTGATTTGGGCCTCATTTATCCCAGAGCCTCAACGTAAGTCATAATAGGCTCCCCGTAGGGCGCGACCGTCGTTGATTCAGGTAAGTCCGCACGACCTCGCGTGCAAAAATATTAGTTTTGTCAAAATGAAGTCAGTACATATTTCAATTGTGGCATATTCGCGTACTAGCGCGTACGAGAGATTGGAGAGTTAATGCGTATCTTCGTAAAATGTGTTGTTATTTCTGTGCGTAATGTGGTGGAGAGACCACCTCATTTGCACAGTTGTTTGAGGTTTAGACAGCTTCGTATAGTCCGGTGTGTTTTCCGAAAGCGATAAACTTTTTACGGTAGGTTGGGTCCGTGAGTAGGCTTCGTAGGTTGTACGGGAGATCTAGGAACGCTCGTCGGGCTGCCGCGAGTGCGTTGCAATCCATCAGTCAGTGTTGCACGCTGATAGCCACTTGTTGGCAACAGGGGCAAGGTGGCGCGTTAGGTCCTATGTCGACATCCATAAGGTGGTTGTGAGTTATCCACGTGTGTCCCGTGCACAAGCGGTTGATGAACACTTGGTCTTTTCTTTTGGTGAACTTTGTTTCCCATTCTCCGACTGAGGGTTTGACTGAAAGCATTTTTTGTCCATTCTGTTGCCGCATTTCATCGCATCGGGATGTTATATGGGAGTTGATGATAGGGAACCAGTCCCGGTAATGTATTGCAAAAAATTGTTCTTGGCGAGTAGATGCCAGTTTAGCAAGCGAGTCTGCATGTTCGTTTCCTCTTATTCCCGTGTGCCCGGGGATCCAGCAGAATTCCACTGCCTGACCCGTCTCGGTCATCACAAAGAGATCGTGCTGCATCTTACGTAGAACTGGATGTTCATAGTGCAGTGTTTTAAGCTGGGTGAGGACACTCAGACTGTCTGAGAATACAACGTATTTGGAGAAGCGATGCGTTTTTGCGATAGAGACGGCTAGTTCGAGTGCGTGAAGCTCCGCAGAGAACACGGAGGCCTCTTGTGAGAGGGTGGCCGAGAGTGGGGTGTCCCCGCACACAGCGGCGGCTCCCACTCCTGATAGAAGTGTCTCGGGTCACGAAAGAGCCCGACGAATCCCGGAGGATAATCCAAACCCCCAGGGTCCCCTGAGCTCCCCGGGTCCCCTCGTCTCAGCTCATCTCGGCTTGTTTCGAATCATTTTGTCCAGTCTCGGCTCGTCGCAACCAACTCGACTAGCCTTAACATGTTTAGACTGATCTCGATGCACCTCTACCAGCCTCGACGCGATCCTTGCCCTCGGCGCCAGTGATCCGCGGACTGTAATTGTTAATTGTTTTACTCAAGAATTTCACATATATACATTGTTCTGTAGACGGGTTTTACGGAGTGGTTTGATTTGATTTGATTTTCATTTCCACAAGAGCCTTGACTCGAGTCAAAATAGGCTCCCCCGTAGGACTCGATAATCATGGATTACAGTAAGCTCTGACGCCTCAGCGTTCGAGAAAAACGACGCTGTCAAAGTTAGAAAAATGTTAACATTTTAGCAATGTCAGACGCACGCTGGTGCGCATAAGAAAAACGCTTAGACGAAACGGACCTCCACTTCCAATCATTCAGGACTTCAAAAGTAATATATACGCACGCCAGCGCGTACAGGTAGCATCGTCGATTTGATCCTCAGGTCCACCAGAACCTCAACAGGAGTCATAATGGGCTACCCGTAGGACTCGATGATCATGGATTCTAGTAGGCTCGCACGGCTTAGTGTGCGAGAAAAAACAACGATTTTAAAGTTGGAAAAATTTGAAAATTGTAGCAAAGTCAGACGCACGCTTGGCTCAGCAGGTTTAATATTTCCTGGACGTTCTTGGTCAACTCGTCGATGCGGCAGTCTCTCTGGTCGTCGTCCGTCGAGGTGGTGCTGGTCATCTTGGCGAGGCTGATGTTCTTGACAGATGGAATCTTGGTCTTTGGTGTTCTGGAGGGGATGCTGGTCCTTCCCGAGTGGAGTTTCTTTCGGCTCCCCATCGGCCCCCTGGTTCGCGCCAGGGGCCAGGGAGTTACCTTTAGAGGCCTCTTGACCGGCTTTACCGAGTTTACTTTAATTTAGATTAATATAGATAATGCAAGCAAACGTGCGGTTTAAGGTCCCAGCACAAACTAGGGACCAGCCTGTACTATATAGGGGGTTCTCTGAAAAGATTAGTAAAACGTGGTAAAGGGAACAGGGAAAATTCCTCAACAACTGTATTAAAGGCTGGCTCACGGACAGACGGCAGCAAATTGTACTTAACGGAGCTTCCTCCCCTGGGGGTAATGTTACAAGCTGCGTGCCCAAAGGATCCGTGATAAGGACAGTTCTCTTTGTAATATTTATTAACGATCTCTATGGCAATGTACTCTCAAACATCAGTAAGTTCGCAGACGACACTAAGATCGGAGGAAAAGTGCAAATTGAACTTGAGTGTCATTAGATCCAACTGGACTTGAACAAAATTGTTGATTGATCAGATAAGTGGCAAATGAAATTGAATGTAGACAAATGTAAAGTTATGCACATTGGTCCTCATAACCCCAAACACGAATATTCAATGTCCGGAAAGGAACTCATTCCTGTCACCGAAGAGAGATTTAGGTATCATCATTAGTAACGACTTGGAAAGCAGCAAGTAATGTAACGATGCTGCCAAGAAAGGCAACAAAATGCTGGGTATGATATCCCGCACTATCTCGTACAAAACCCAACACTGTATGCTCAAGTTATTTAATGCATTTGTTAGATGGCATCTCGAGTATGCCTTTCAATTCTGGTCAATATTTCATAGAAAAGACGTTATTAAATTAGAGGAGGTACAACGTAGAGCTACCAAACTCATCCCCTCGCTGCGGAATAACTCGTACGAAGACAGGCTACGTGAACTCAATCTTTATTCGCTAGAGAAACGTCGAATCAGAGGCGACATGATTGAAGTGTGGAAAATTATGAAGGGTAAAGAAAACGTCGACCAAGCGAGCCTTTTACTCTAGATACAAACGGAGTGACTAGGAACAATGGATGCAAAATCGTTGGGAAACTGTTTCTCACTCGACATCACGCGCAATTTCTTCAAGTATAGAGTTGTCTAAGAATGGAACAAACTTCCAGCAGGGATTGTAAACAGCAATACAATCGAAACGTTCAAGTGGCAGCTCGATAAGTTCTTAATAAATTGCCGATAAATAGCTAAGCCTTTCCTTTTCCTGCTCCTGTTGTTATAAAAAACAGAAATGGCACATGAGGCTCTCTTAGACGTTCCACTTTAGAACTAATCCTCTTGTTATCAACAGGCAACCTTGTTTGGGCCAACAGGCCTGTTGTTGTCTTCCTAGTTTTGTAAATTAGAAGTTTTCGGTAAACAGTAGATGCCCTTTTCCACGCTACGCGGTTCCTGGGGGACGATGCGCGTCGGTAGGCATGATATAGCCTTTCACGCTTATTTCTCGCTTCCTGCACCTCTCGGCACCACCATGGTATCGGAAAGAAGGTTGAAGGGGCATATTGGGGAATGCTTAACCCCGAGTGCAGCTTGAAACTATTCGAATAGTTGGGCGACGATTTCGTGTTCCAAAGGTTTTCGGGGATGTTGTCCATATCAATCCACGCGATGTGTGACGAGTATTCCACCCAGATGGCTTTCCGGTACATGAATCGAAGTTCTTGTGGGGCAGGGTTTCTTGACTGGCTGGTAGGAAGCGATATGATGACTGGGTTATGGTCGCTGTCGTGTGTTGAAGGCTAAACTCCCCAAACGAGTTGGGGTGAAATAGTGTTAGACACTTGGATATGTACAGATACAGACACTGGGCCGCATCCCCAAGAAAGGGGGTGGCTGACGGGAAGGCGCACTTCACACCCTCACACAACTTAGCCCTTTTGTGCTAAAGAGTCCGGCCGGTAACCCCGCAACATGCACTCCGGGTCACGAGTGCAGTCCGAGGATCCGTTGTCAGCAGCGGGGTCAGACAGTTTTCACTGGTTCACCCTCGCCGCGTCATAATGGCCGGGTTCCCCCACCCACGACCATCCCGACAACGGGATGCCAAATGCGGGAAAGCAAATCAGAGCGGCGTCTCCACTCTCGCCTGTTCATTGCACGCTCTCTCGCCACCTTCACATTCATGTCTCTCCTTCCTAACGCCAGCGTTACACCATCCATCCACCCAAACTTCGGTCTACATCTAGGCCTGCGACCAATCGCCTCTGCATTCATCACCCTTTTCAACAATCTACCTTCGTCCATCCTCTCCCTGTGCCCGAACCATCTCAGAACACGCGAATCCACTCATTCCTCCAACTTCTTCACAATCCCTGTTCTGATTCGAACCACGTCGTTGTTGATCCGGTCTCTCAGCGTTACTCCAGCCATGCTCCTTAAACAATTCATCTCGAAAACATTCAACCTTCTTCTCTCCTCTGCTCTGCTCCCACCCGGCAAATCTCAGCTCCGTAGAACACAGTTGAGACAACAACACCCTCATACAGCACTCTCCTTGCTTCCATCCCCAACGTCCTACAGCTCATTACACTATTTAATGCACCCAACACTTTACACCCCGCCTTCACTTCAGTTTTCACTAGTTCAGTTATCTCCACATGGGAGCCCAGATATTTAAAACACTGAACTCACTCCAAGAGCTCTCCATTTAGGGGGACACTAATTTTGATCGCATCGACAGTCCTCGAGCATCTCATTACTTTACTCTTACCCACGTTCACTCGAAGCTTCCTCCTCTCTCACACTCTTACAAACTCAGACAGTAGTCTACATAGCTTCTTCTCTGGATCCGCAACCAAGGCCGTATCATCAGCAAATAGCAACTGGCTAAACTGCCAACTCCGCCCATTCGCTTCCTACAGTTCCAAGCCACGACCCAGCACACTCGCGTTCACCTTTCTGACCACTGCATCCATACAGAGGTTGAACAGCCAGGGAGACATCACGCAGCCTTGTCTTAGAACCACTTTCACTGTGAACCAATCACTCACCTCGCTTCCCACTCTGACACATGCTCGGCTGCCAACATAGAAACTCTGCACCGCTTTCAGCAGATGTCCGCCCACTCCATACTAACGCAACACCCTCCAGAGCGCTTCCCTGTCATTTCTGTCGTATGCCTTCTCCAGATTCATGAAGGCCCAGAGCACATCCTTTCTTTTGGCAAGGTACTTCTCACAGACCTGTCTCACTGCAAAAATCTGATCAACACACCGTCTACCACTCCTTAAGCCACACTGTTCCTCTCCAATTACGCTGTCCGTACAACCTCTAATCCTCTTGATCAGTACTCTCCCGTACAACTTACCAGCCACACATAACAAACTGATACCTCTCGAGTTGCAGCATTCATTTTTATCTCATTTGCCCTTATATAGCGGTACCACGCCTGCCACAAAACACAAGTTCAGTAACCTCACTAACCATTCGACAATCGTTTCTCCACCCTTCTTCAGGCACTCAGTCGCAACGTCATCCAAACCAGGGCCTTTTCCTGCTTCCCTTGTAATGTCCGCCATAATTTTTCTCCCAAAACTGGCATCCGAGCACCACCACCCACAGCAACAATGTCAGCCTCGACATTCAACAATTCTATCAAAATACTCGGCCCACCTCTTCCGTACATCACCACTTTCCAACGACAACTGGCCGTTTTCATCTTCCACCACTTCCTCCTTTCCGGTCTCTTCCTTTCTCACCCTCATCACCAGAACATTTTTTTGTTCTCCTCAAAATTCTGGCACAACCGTCTGCTCCACCTGGTATCTGTGTCCCTTTTTGCTCTCCTCACAACCCGCTTCACCTCGTTTCTCCTCTCTTTGTAGCTTTCATGAGCCACCACCGACTACACCTGCAACCACTCCTCAAATGCTCCTCTCGCAACCTTTCCTTTTGCACCCGCCCACACGGCGCGCATCACACACCTTCTTCGCACATCTCAGCAACGCATCCCTTACCGACTCTCATTATTCCCCCACCTCTCTCAGGTCCTGTCCTCTCACGTTGTCATATTCTTCCTTAACACCTGCTGGAACTCCTCGGCTCTACTTCCCACATTCAGTCCACTTACTTTTACTATCTCTCTTCCTCCTCACACTCGTTTGTTGCCCTTCCACTTCTGCTCCACTCTTAATTTACCTCCCACCAGCAAATGGTCAACTTTCCACCACCCTCCCCTCTCAACACCCGCACATCCAACAGCCTCCACACCACTCTCCTCGATATCAGCACAAAATCCACCAGCGCGCTCTTGACCACGGGCCATCCTTACCCATGTGTACTTGTGGATTTCTAGCTCCTTGAACAAACTGTTCCCGACCACCAACTCCTGCTCTACACATAGACCTATCAGGCTTTTCTCCACTGTCTTTTCTCACGGGAACGTCATACTTTCCTATCACATTCTCTACCGTCTACATCTCCAACTCTTGCATCAAGGTCACCCAGTACAACTAAATTGAAATGACCTCCAAAACTCTCAATACACTCACTCAGGTCAGTCCAGAATCGCTCCCTCTCCTCTCGCTGCCAGGTCTGTAAGCACTCACAAATGCCTATCTTTCTACGCCTAACTTGACTTACACCCACATCAATCTTGAGGACACCCTCTTCCGTTCGGAAGCACTACGTGCCAACCGATCACTCAAGATCAGCACCACACCTTCTTGTGCCCAACCTTCTTCCACACCAAACTCACATTCGCCCTTACCTTTCAATTTCGTCTCACTCAGCGCCACCACATCAAACTTCCTCCTCACAAACATCTCACCAATCTCTCTCCTTCTAAGTTCATTTGTAGTACAGCTACGCTCATTCAGTGACCCTAACAATAAGGTTCGGAGAGGCGTGAGCCTCTCCTCCCGCCGCTTGTCTTGCCGTCTTTGAAAAGTGCTTACAGAGAACGGGATTCCTAGCCCCTTTTAGTCGCCTTTTACGACACGCAGGGGTTACGGTAGCACGATTCTACTCCCGACTGCGGGGCGCCCTTTTAGTCACCTTCTACGACACGCGGTGGATACGGTAGCAAGATATGGATATGGATAAATCGATGGCAGTTTCACTTTCGGGAGTGGGTTGTGAGTGTTTATAGTGTTAGCCATTATCACTCCCCTAGGGTCTGTTCTCACGCATCCCCATGTTTCATGGTAGCTGTTGAAGACTCCAAGAAGGAGCACTGGTGAGGGTAGTTGGTTTAGCAATTCGGTCATTAGTGCTTCAGAGAGGTCGTGGCCGTGGCTTCGTGATAAGTAGATGGATACCACTGTTATTGGTCTTGAGACGTATATCTTTATGGCGATGGCTTGGAGTTCTGTCCTCAGGGGAAGGGGGAGGTGAGGTACACTTTGGTGGATCATAAATGCCACTCCGCCGTGAGCTGTCACGTTGGTGTGGCCTTCGCGGCGGTGTATGATATATTGGGGGATTCTGAAGGTGGCGGTCTCTCGGAGTTCGATCTTTTGTATCACCAAAAGTTTATGGGTGGCGATTAGAGATTGTAATTCGTCTTTCTTGTTTCAGTCCCTGGCAGTTCCACTAGAGTATATGGTGTTCATTATGAAGTCTGTTCGCACTCTGACCTTGATGATTTAAAGTGGTCGCGTGATTTGCTGTAGCTTTTGTGGTGTGCGTGTTTAAGAGTTTGCCCAGGGTTTCGGTTTGGAAGTGTGCACGGGAGAGTTTGCCTTCGGTGGGAGGTGGTCTGCTGTGGTTGCTGCAGTCGCAGCTGCGAGTGTTCTTGTGGGAAGACGAGGGTGCGTGCTCTTTGTGAGCGAGTGCGCTCTTCTTTTGTGGTAGCACTTTTTATCTGTGTGAGTGGTTGTGGGAAGTGTGAGGTATTTGGGCCAGGTAAGATAACTGGTCGTGCAGAGGTCTCGCGTGTGCTCTTTGAGATAAGCGCTGTCAGCGAGGCCGTGATCGTTCTCGCTGGTGGTGTGTTCGTGCGTCGGGTTTGTTAACGGGGGATCGTGTCCCTCGCAGTGGTTTTCCACGAATGGAGCCGCATTTGAGACAGGTGGAGGTACTTCATGGTTTTGGTCATGGCGAGCAGTTATTTGAGAGTTGTAACTGATCTTTTAGCTCAGTGAAGCCTGAATATCGGAGGTTTCCTCATCTCTTTGCCTTTTCGTTTTTTTAGTTGTGAGCCTTGCTGTGTGGTTGACTGAGGGGGATGCATCCATCTCGTTGTCCTTCTGGTCTCTGCATAAATCATTTCTAGAACTGTGCATCTCTGGTGCGGTCGCTGGGCTCAGTGAGGAAGCACTGCAGCAGGGTACGAGTGTTGGGGTCTTGTTACGATGTTGTTCTGATGATGTGTGGATGTCGTCGGGGGAGCTTGGTTGGCTTGTCGATTTGACTGCTTTTGCATAATTGAGGCGGTTTGGGTTATCATCGTTCCAGATTTGGATGGCTTGCTTCCGTGTAACTCTGCGTTCGTTTTGTGTGATTATTTCTTTTTGGTCCATGTGTACTGGGCAGTCATGGTCGCCTGCTTCATGGAAGCATGAGCACTGATAGCATCTCGGATGGCGGACTGTGCAGTCGTTTCTGTCGTCCTCGCCAGCGCACTTCTTGCAACGTTGGGGTGTATGTGGCTGGCTGTATGCGATGACGTAGCCGTATTCAAGGCATTTTTTTGGCACATTGGGGGCCTTGTTGCAACTGGGTAGGTTTTGGTTCTTCCTTGTTCTCCCGGGATTACTATTAGTTCCGGTGCATCGTGTCCTGGGAAGGTAATTCGGTATGCAGTAGAACTTGAGTTACGTGATTTTATCCATGTTACTTGACGGACTTTGGTAACTCCGCAATCTCCAGCTATACCTTCAGCGAAAGCACCGAGGTCGGTTGTAGGCGTGTAACGGGAGGTGTATATAATTCATTTGGTATCGTTGAAGGACTGATGTATTTCAACTTGTAACCTTGAGTTTGTTTATGTGGGTAACCTTTTGTACAGCGTTACTTTGCTCACGTTCTACGACGTGGGTCAGATATTTCTTTCCTTGTCGTTGAATTTCTTTCGAATTTCCTCCTAGTTATTCGGTGAGTGACTTCAACATTATAAATAGTTTAGTTGAAAAGGCAACTTAGTTTGCACCGCTTTCGTTGAACGTTATGAGGAAGGAAGTGGGTGGGAAATGGTGCCGGTCTCCTTTCCCGGGTAGGAGGGTCATTCTGGGATGAGTGCATCGAGACTTCAGCCTCTCGTCGCCCTACCCCGTGATCAATCTGGTATTAGAAGATCGCTCTCTCCGTCTCCTCCTCTGGACAATTCCGTGTCCGGTGGGGTTTCCGTCTACTTTGCAATAAAAACAGTGCTGTTCTGCGGACTGACACGACTGGGGATCTTCCCGTTTGTCGTGGTCGTCTTGGGAGCAGTATGAGCATCTTTACTTAACATTACAGTTTCCTCTCGAGTGACCGTATTTCTAGCATTTATAATATGTCACCGGACGCCCCTCAAATCGTGTAACCTTGGTTTTGGTGGCGCAGAAGGGAATGTCTAGATATTTTGGTGGTGTAGGGCAGTTGAATTTTAGTATGAGGACTGTGGTAGTATCTTTCCTTGGTTTTATCTTCGGTGCGACCTTTGCTTCGACAACGCAGTCTTCATATTGAACGAGTTCAGTGATGTACTCCTCGATTTCCTCCTTCGGGATATCTTCAGCGTAGATTAAACCTGAACTTGTAGAGGAAGTCTGGTGTAGCACTATTTTTCATGGCTTTTCACAGAGTCTGGTTTTGGAGAGAATCGTGTCACTTTGAAGTTTTGTGTCTACTCTGATGGCAAAGCCTTCGTCAGGACTGATCACGGGGTCCTGATGAAGTCAAAGCTTTTCATCAGGACTGAGCGGCCACTGGCCGTCCAGTCCTGACGGTCAGGACTGGGCGGCCAGTGAAAGAGCCCAGCTCTTTTCGCAGAGTGTATGGACAAATATCCGGTCTGTCGTTGGCGTTGAACGTGATCTTCAGGTGTTCGGGAAAAGTATGACTATTGTTGAACAAGTTGTGTTCATTGAATGGCGTGTATTGGTTCATATTTGCATCCCTTGGAGCTCGGTTGGGTTTTTAGTGAGGAAGAGTTGTCGAAGTTGTCGTCGGACGTAGAGGTGGAGGTACTTGTGTAAGTTGCGGGTTCTTTAGTTAGTTTGTTCTTAACTAGTTCGAGGATACGGAGGAAAATTGTCTTGACATGACCCTTGTTAGACGGTCGTCAATTGTGCTAGATTCTACGGCGAAAACTTCTGCTTCCTGTTCAGAGCGGCCAGTTGCTTGGCTAAGCTGATTCATATTTCCTGAACGTTCTTGGTCAACCCGTCGATGCGTCCGTCCCTCCGGTCGTCTTCCACCGAGGTGGCGCTGGTCATCTTGGAGAGGCTGACGTTTTTGGCCGTTGGAATCTTGGTCTTCGGCACTTTGGAAGGGGTTGCTGGTCCCTCCTAAACAGAGTTTCTTTCTACTCCCCATCGGCCCCCTGGTTCGCGCCAGGGGTCAGGGGGCTCACTCTTGCTGGCCTATTAACTGGCTATAGTGACTACAGTTAACGTTACACGACCACCAATATAAAAGCAAAACAAACGTGCGGTTTAAGGTACCAGCACAAACTAGGGACCAGCTTGTACTATGAAGAAGGTTCTCAGTTAGTAAACGGCACGGGAACAAACGATTTCCCGTTGTTGAATAGGTTGTAGACATCAAATCGAGTGTACTGTCTCCCCTTTATATTTCTTGGTGTTCAGGCATTATGAGTTCGGTTGGGGCGAGAGCAATGTTATCAGAAAGGTTAGAGGCGGATTTGATTTGAGCCTCAACGTGTGTCATAATAGGCTCCCCCGTCATTGATTCAGGTAAGTTCGCACAGCCTTGCGTTCGAATACATTAGTCTCGTCAAGATGGAACCAACTACATAATTCAATTGTGGCATATTCGCGTACAAGAGAGTAAAGAGTTAATGCGTATCTTCGTAAATGTGTAGTTATCTCTGTGCGTAATGAGGTGGAGAGACCGCCTCACATGCACAGGTGTTTGGGGTTTAGTCAGCTTCGTATAGTCCGGTGCGTTTTCCGAAAGCGATAAGCTTTTCACGGTAGGTTGGGTCATTACCTGACGCCCTAGCCTCTTGCCACAGCCCCAACGCCAGGGCAGGTCAGGACAAGGAGCCAAACCTGCAGGGCACAGGGAGAAAGCAAGAGAGCACAGGAGGCATGCGCCAGTCACCAAGTGCAGACACCAGACACATGGAACGGCAGGTGATGACAATGCGACTGGAAGTGGGCATGCCAGTTACAAGAAGAAAAACAAAATAAAGGTAGCATATAAACACATAAAGCTACATACGAACATACAGCACATATATTTCCACAAATGCACAAAACTTGACATGATGAACCAGTACTCTAAAGGAGACAACTGTACATAATCAGTCACCAAAGAGGACAATAAAAAGATAAAATAAGAAGACTTCAATCATAATAAAGAAGGAGAATATGTTGAATTAACGACAGAAGACCACTTATAAAACAAGAAAGTGTAGGAGCATGAACAACTTCAGCCGGTAAGGAATTCCACAAAGCTATTCGTCTACAATTAAAGAAACGCTTTCTCACATCCAACGCACATCGCGGAGGATGAAGTTTAAATCCATGCCCGCGGGTACGAGTAACAGAAGCAGCAGTGAACATTCCTGACAAGCCCACATCAACCCTGCCACCAGAACAATCATCAGAAATGCTTTGTAATATATTATGAGATCGGATCTTACCAGCCTCCCATAAATTGAAAACACATTCAATTCAGACAGGCGACTTGCATAAGACAAATCCGCAAGTCCATCAACCTTCTTAGTCCAACGACGCTGAACAGACTCCAGCATCCTCAGATCAACAATAAACTCGAAATTTCAAACACAGGAGCAATAGTCTAGTAGAAGGCGGATATAAAAGAGATAATATGAAATCAGAGCTACTATCAACAGTGGACCTTAGTAAGTTGTTAGCCAAACCCGAAGCTTTTTGTACCACAGCATGAGTATGGTTATGGTTATGGAACTTGAACTTGGTAACAACAATAACACCAAGGTCTCTATGAGATTCTACAAATGACAAAAGATTACCACCCAAACTGTACTGAGCCACATCACCCAACTTCAACCAGTCAAAGTTTTCCAGAAAAAAACACCATACATTTGCTGGCATTTTATTTCAGGTTCCAAGAGGCCACATCATGGATTAGATTTAAATCCCACTTCAGAGAAGAAACACCGTGACTAATGTCACTCAAACATCCCCTAGAGAACTGCAAGTACAACTTATAATCATCAGCAAAGGCCTTGACCTTACATGACACAGACGAGGAGATATAGTTGACATAAATTAGAAACAATACCCGACCATGTACTGAACATTGAGGCACACCACTGTCAACGGCCCTGGGACCACTAACTGCTCCCCCACAAACAACTCCCATTTCCCTGGCAGTTAGGAAACTTGATATCCAGAACAGTAGCTGAGCAGGAATGCCCAGACACTGCAACTTATGCAACAACACACAGTGGGACACAACATCGAATGCTTTAGAGAAGTCAAGAAGAACCACGTCCACAACAAGACCCTGATACACCCACTGGGACGCATCTCCATAAGTAGGAGCTGATCCTCAGTTGACCTGCCTTTCCGAAATCCAAACTAGTCTTTGGAAAGGATCTTATTAGCATACAAATATGATGTCAAATGAGAAGCTATACGCTCCATTGACTTGCAAGTTGCAGCAAACAAGTCAAACTCACAGGGCGATAATTTAGAGGGTCATATCGAGATTTGGCTTTGTACAGAGGTACAAAGTAAATAGACTTTGTAGGTTGAACAGGGGATTTAAGAACGCTCGTCGGGCTGCCGCGAGTGCGTTGCAATCCATCAGTAAGTATTTCACGCTGATAGCCACTTGGTGGCAATAGGGCAAGATGGTGCGTTTGGTCCTACGTCGACATCCATCAGGTGGTTGTGAGTTATCCACGTGTGTCCCGTGCACAAGCGGTTGATGAACACTTGGTCTTTTCTGTTGGTGAACTTTGTTTCCCATTCTCCGACTGAGGGTTTGACTGAAAACATCTTTTGTCCACTCTGCTGCCACATTTCATCCCATCGGGATGTTATATGGGAGTTGATGATAGGGAACCAGTCCCGGTAATGAATTGCAAAAAATTGTTCTTGGCGAGTAGAT
>SDVV010014447.1:0-14800 GCA_016164225.1 Gammarus roeselii | reverse complement strand
AGTTAATTGAGAAGACACCTGACCTGCAAGGATATAATGCATTAAACCAAATATGATCGATCAGAGTCGCAGAGTCGTCAGTTACACGGGTAGGAACTAAGATAAAAGGAATAAAATGCAAGGCTCTAAACTCGTCAATGTAGGTATTCGTACTTTCAGGTGCATTGGCAGCACTCATATCAATATTGAAATCACCTAACACAAGAGAATTAAGTTTGGACACGTCATCAACATTGAGCATATTGAAAAATTTCTCAATAAAGGCAGTTACTTGGCGATCTGGAGGTCTATAAACACCGATAATATTGAAAAAATTCCCCCTAATATGAAGACTTATTGCACAGACCTCAAATTCCTCACATATAAAAGACAATTCTGGCAACAATGAGGAATTTATGTTGTCATCAACCAAAATTGAGACTCCTCCACCTTTTTTAATGCTACGTACAGTGTGATAGGCTTTATACCCGGCAAATGAACCCAGTGAGCGGTATCATCTAGCCAAGTCTCTGACAAAATGATTACATGGAACTTAGTCTTAAGCGACGCCAAAAACAACTGGAACTCATCAAAGTTTTTGTTAACCGAGCGCACATTGAAATGAATTACTTGCATGGATGATGAATCTTCAGCAGACGCAGATCTATAAGAATTTGCATCAAAGTAAGAACAGTCTGGTCCACTAAAATAAAAATTGTCGACGTTCAAGTCTTCTAGGAAAGACATGGAAAATTAATTATAGGACAATATCGATGTTCAAAGGGATATTTGCTACTACGTTTAACTTGTTATTGAGTTGAGCATTTTCAGTTCAATCTTATTTACATCGGTCACTTCGTGCACAGTAACTGGGCGTTTACAACCTCTAATCTTGCACCCAACAACACCGTTGTGACTGTAAACACTCGTAATGTCCGAGTATTGCCTCTTTAGCGTGCGTAATTTGTACAGTAATGAGGTACGATGTTTGGTAAGATATTCATTGGCGTAAATATCATCGGGTCTGAGATGCCTAATTGATGACAGCAGATAAATTTTACTCGCCAATGAGGTGCATACTACCTTCAGGTGTTTACGTTCACGGCCCTGTGGGAACACAGCTGCAATATTGTCCAAATGTACTGGAACCGAGGCAGTACGTAGTACCTCACCCAAAGATACCTTCAGTTGAGCGGATTTAGAAAGCCTAGGGTTGCCGTCTACTGAGCTGTTTGCGGGCGGTCGATCGCCGATGTCAGACACAATTTTCTCCACCGCAGGTCCCTGCAACATTACCACATTAGTGAGGGACTCCTGTTCCATGTGGTCGATTTTAGAGGTCATCAGTTTCAGCTCCTTCGGTGCAGGCACCACTGCTGCTGCGGAGGGGCCGGGGACTACAACACCAGACGAAACATTTGACGCTGCTACTGCTGCATATGAAGGATGAGGTTCCTGGAGGGAACTGACTTGTTGTTTCAGGAGGGTATTTTCATCGGCCAGTTCATCAACTTTACTAAAACTCAAAAGCAGCTTCCCAGATATAGCTTCAATTTTATGGGTTTGGGTGTTATCTAAGCCTGGGCTGCTACTATTTTTGAAACATTTATGATTTCTTCTTTTGGGTACTGTTTAGCGGGGATAAAGATCGCTGTTCAGGAATTACATTATGTAAATAATGGCTGAGAGGGATGTCGTTGCTAGTAATAGATTAGGTTAGAGTACCAGGTATGCCATTGAAGTAGTTATTGAAAGCATTTCAAATCGTTTGTGGATTAATGGCGACCTCAAAATGAATGACAAGTTCGTCCGAATGAGTTATTTTTTTTCGGGACGGTTACTAATGGTCTTTTAGACATTTTGAAATTTATTTGAGAGGTTTCAATCAGATTATGATCATTTTTGATAATAGTCAGTTTAGTGAACACATCTTTGTAACGTTTATACCATTCTTATCTATGCGTGATGGGACCCATTTTGTATCTAATGTACGGTCCTTTTATGACTCCTGGAATCATCCACACATTATTTATTTGTTGGGACAGATTTATTTTGCTAAAAGCTGGAAATGCAACTCGAACTGCTCATTTGCTTCATATCTGATTTGTGTAGAAGCTGCTTTTGAGTTTTAATATATTATATTAATTTAAAGCCGTAAGCTCCAAGAACCCCTCTAAAATACTGAATGTTACTAGGGGAATATTCCCTGTAGGTTATTACAGTCGTATTGCGGAATACGTTGGAAATCGGCTTCAGAAAAATAAAATGGTTATGCTCGGGAACGTCTAAAATGGTCCCAGCTAAACGATTTAGACATCGTTGGTATCAATGATCCAGCGGTCTTCCTCGTTTTTTTAATAATAAGTACAACCACAAAAAGATCATTTATGCAATAGATAGCAACTGAAATCGATCTATGATAACGAAGCAGACTTACGTTGAAATCCACCCAATATACATTTAACTAGAAGCAATATCCATGCCACTCAAAATAAAATTCCTCTTGAAGGCGTAAAACTTCTGAAACAGAGGTTTCAGACGCTTTAAAGTAAACCATACCAATTGTTTTACCCTCGTTACCACAATGAATGTCGACAAACTGAGTCACAATTCCTGGTCTGATGAAATGAAGTTCTGCGTTCTGTAGAAGGACCAGCCCGTCGATTTGTAAATGAACAAAGATCTCACTTATTACTCTTCTTATTGTTTGTACATCGATTCAAGCCCAATACATTATATAAATCCAGCAATTTGTCTATCAATTTTGTATCACGGAGTCCTTTTACAGTTAATGTAAAATGGCCTATTATATTGAACTTTACACTTATGATGTTTTTTTAAACTTGCCAAAGTTAATCCCATGAAGGTATCTTTGACCATGTAGCTCATCTTAGAATCGTTCTCCCGTAACCCTGCGTGTCGTAGAAGGCGACCAAAAGAGGAGCCCTGTACCCGAAGTGTTATATTCATGCTACCGCAACCCCCGCGTGTCGTAGAAAGCGACTAAGAGAGCAGAACGAGGGGGGGGCTAGGGATCCCCTCCTCTGTAAAACCTCCCTAACAGACGGCAAGACGAGCGGGAGGAGGAGAGGCTGACGCCCCGCCGAACTTTGTTGTTAGGATTACTGAATGTGCCTTGTCGTAGAACGAATAAAGTTGATTGGTGAGGTGTTTGTGAGGAGGAAGTTTGATGTGTTGGCGCTGAGTGAGACGAAGTTTAAAGGTAAGAACGAAGATGTGGAAGAAAGTCGGGCCTGGAGGAAGGTTAGGCATACGAGGGTGCTGTGCTGATATTGAGTGATCGATTAGCTAGTAGCGATACCGAGTGGAAGGAGGTGTCCTCAAGATTGATGTGGGTATAAGTTAAGTTAGGCGTAGAAAGATGGGCATTTATGACTGCGTACGGACCTGACAGCGAGAGGAGTAAGGAGGTGAGTGAGAAATGTTGGACTGACCTGAGTGAGTTTAATGAAGGTTTTTGAGGTCAATTCAATGTGGATGTTAATGACGACCTTGATACGAGAGTAGGAGATGTAGTGGTGGAGGATGTTGTAGGGATGTATGATATTCCCAGTAGAAATAACAGAGGCAAAAATCTGATAGGTCTGTGCATGTTGCAGGAGCTGGTGGTTGGAAACAACTTGTTCAAGAAGCGAGGTATCCACAAGTACACACGGGTACGGATGGCCCATGTTGCAGTTGGGAAGAGAACGCTGATGGATTTAGGGCTGATTTCCAGGAGAGTGGTGGGACGAATGTTGGATGTTTGAGTGTTGAGAGGGAAGGGTAATGGAGTGTCTGACCATCTGCTGGTGGAAGGAAGCGTAAGAGTAGAATTAAGGTGGAACGGGAACAACAGAGTGGGAGGAGGAGTAGAGGTAGTGTAGGTGAGTGAACTGATCGCGGAAAACAGAGCTAAAAAATTCCAGCAGGCGTTGAGGGAGGAATATGACAACGAGAGAGAGCAGGACTGACGAGATGAGGAAGAATAATGGGAGACGTTCAGAGATGCGGTGGTGAGATGTGGAAAAATGTGTGTGGTGTGCGTCGTGCGGGCGGGTTCAGAAGGAAGTTCTGCGAGTGTGGAACGAAGAGTTCAAATTGTCGGTGGCGCAGGAAATATAAGCTCATGACGAGTGGTGGCCTATGACAATAATGGATAGAAAAGAAAAAAAAAGCGGGTGATGAGGAGAGCTAAAAGTGACGCTGATGCCAGGTCCCTTTTGGCTCTGCTCAAGGAGAACAAAAAGAAGATCTAGAAATAAGTGATGAGGGTGTGGGAAGGGGAGACTGGAAAGGAGAAGTTGGTAAAAATGATAAAGGAAAGTTGTTGACGAAAAGTGGTGTTGTGTTGTACGGAAAAGGTAGGCCGTTGTTGAATGTCGAGGATGACAGACAGGCTGGCATTGTTGCTGTCTGAGGTGGTGCACGGATAACGGTTTTTGGCGATAGACTTGTTGCGGACAATACTAGAGATGAGATGCAGGAGGAGGTAGAGGAGATGAAAGCAGGGAAAGCCCCCTTCTTGTATGGCTTTGCAGCCAACAACCCGAAAAAAGGTGGAGTAAGGATTGTCGAATGACTGGTGAGGATACTGATTCTGTGTTTTGTAGATGGCGTGGTGCTGATTGAGTGGCGCAGTGCTTGAATGTTCCGCTGTACAAGGGCAAAAGAGATAAACATGAGTGCTGCAATTCAAGAGGTATCACTTTAGTATGTGTGATCGGTCAGTTGTATGGGCGAGTACTGATCAAAAGGATTACAGACTGTATGGGTGACGCAATTGGGGAGGAACAGTGTGGTTTTAGGAGTGGCAGAGAGTGTGCCTATCAGATTTTTTGCAGTAAGTCTTGTGAGAAGTAGCTTGCGAAGGGAAAGGATTTGTTTGGGCCTTCTTGGATTTATAAAAGTCCTTCAACAGGGCTGACCGGTAAGCGCTGTGGAGGGTGTTGCGTTTGTATGGAGTGTGTGGAAATCTGTTGAAAGCAGTTCAGAGATTCTATGTTGGCAGCAGAGCATGTGTCAGAGTGGGGAGAGAGGTGATTGATTATTGGTTCCAGTGAAAATGGGTCGGAGACAAGGTTGCGTTTTGTCTCCTTGGCTGTTCAACCTCTACATGGATGGGGTGGTCGGGGAGATGGACGCTAGTGTATTGGGTCGTGACTTGGAGCTGTTGGAATTGGCAGCTTCGAGTGAACGTGAGGAAAAACAAAGAAATTAGATGCTCGACGAATAGCGATCCGATCAGATTTAGTGTCCTCCCGAATGGAAAGTTATTGAAGAAAGTTTGGTGTTTAACAAATCTGGGTTCCCATGTGGAGAAAACTGAACTAGTGGGAAATAAAGTGATTCGCGAATGAAAGATGGGTGTAAAGAGTTGGGTGCACTGAAGAGTGTAATGAGCTGTAGGACGTTGGGGCTGGATGCAAAGAGAAGGCTGTATGAGGGTGAAGTTGTCCCTTGTGCTCTAAGTGGCTGAGACTTACTGGTGAGAGCAGAAGAGAGAAAAAGGTTGAATGTCTTCGCGATGAAATGTTTCAGGATCATGATTGGTGTGACGCTGAGAGACAGGATCCGCAACGACGTGGCGCGAGATAGAACTGGGATGGTGAAAAATTTAGGGAACAGAGTTGATTCGCGTGTTCTGAGATGTTTCGGGCACATGGCGAGGATAGATGAAGGGAGCTTATTGAAATGGTGTTAAATGCAAAGGCGAGTAGACGTAGGCCTAGAGAAGACCAAAGTTTGGGTGGATGGATGGTTGCAAAGCATCCGTTAGGTGAGTGAGAGAGCAAGCAACTAATCGGCGTGGGTGGAGGATGATTGTGAATAGATGATTTTTCACGCTTCCCGCCCTTGGCATCTAGTTGAGATACGGGATGGTGGTGGGCCACGGGGGGAGGCTCTGT
The DNA here is from genome assembly GCA_016164225.1 of Gammarus roeselii. Classification (NCBI taxonomy): domain Eukaryota; kingdom Metazoa; phylum Arthropoda; class Malacostraca; order Amphipoda; family Gammaridae; genus Gammarus; species Gammarus roeselii. The sequence continues at coordinate 8,912 of SDVV010014447.1, read as the reverse complement.
CGTCGTTACGTGGTAGGGGTAAACCGTCACACTGTCGGACATGACTGCCGACACTGACCTCTTACCATACTCGTGAACAGGAGGGTGTGTTGCGGGGTCTTCCAGCTGGACCCTTTGGAGCCAAAAGGGCTAAGTTGTGTGAGTGTGAATGTCTAGGACGAGTGTGATGTGCGTCTTGCTGTCGCCCCTTTCTGGTGGATTCGGCCTTGTGTCTGTACCTGTATCTGTAGGTATAATTGTTTTTATGATGAAGTTGACAGCTGCGGGGTCTCATTCTCCAGAAATTATTTGTTACACCGGAATATTCATGATTCTTTGCAAATCTGTAACGACTTGGTGGAGAACATTGCTGAAGTTATGTTCGCATCGTGCATATCCTTTCCAATGAAATCAATGAAATTTTCGCCGACTTCAGCAGAGTTTAATGTCTTGATCCTCACTGACTGTGCATTGGATACGTTAGCAAATAAAGCTAAGTAATACTTCCCATCAACAAATGTTTATTCAATGTCAACAAAAGTTGATGCTATTTGCTTCACAATTGCATTTAAATACATTTTAATTCATTGATGAACAGTATTTTCTTTGAAATGTGATCGGTACTATAGTATTCGGACGGAGTACTAAAGTACCGCATGGATATATTACAGGCTTAACGGTGGTAAATATAAACTTCGAAATTTCTACCAGCGATGCTGCAGGTACGAACAAATACCAAAGATCTAATCTAATGTATCATCATTACGCATTGTTTGTTACCTCAGTTCAATTCTAATACAACTTAAGTGGGCGAGACTAAATAAATATGTCTCTATTTATTCGATGCAAGAATTCTAATAAATGCCTCAGGAATTTTATGGCAGCTCCCTTCCAGCTCAATCCTCCCTAGCACAGGGCTGTCTCTCCATCCCCCCTCCATAAACACGCAAACAACAACCCATAGAGAACACATATCTGAGGTTCATCAGAGGCGCAAACAAACTACTTTTTTTATTTAAATGCTCCTAAATAAAAGTATACGAGGCCAGAGACCACTTGAGCCTTCAAGGTTGTCTCTTTCACCTCAACATCGAACACCGGTGCATTACCTGCAACACAAGGTCCCATCAGCCAGAGACGTACACAACACCACACTCAACACAGGCACACACAAACTAGACTTACCACCACCCATCGCATGCCTCACAGGTTTCAAAAAAACATTCACACTCACCTAATCCATAAAAAAACTCGTCCTCTATCTCAACCCTATTCTGGGAGATCTGTCACCACAGATTGCTCCCGCCCAGCCGAGTCCCAACTTCCCGAAAAACACAAAGTAGCCTTGTTCATTCTTCGAAGCGGACAACCCAATCTCTCAGTTTCGATCAGTTTAACATTGGCAACATTGACACTGACACATGCACAAACTCCCGGGCAGCTATCATCCTCCTAACCCCCCCCCCCCTTCGGTTGAAAAAAAGGCTGCACAACCTGGTCAGGCAATAGACTCAAACACATCATGAACATGTTAGACAGTTTTGGTCAACAGCAACAACAACAACAACGACCGCAACAATAGCAACATCACCAACAAAAACAACAACAATTATAACAGCAGTGACCCGTTTGTCCGAACAGTCCCGCGTTTGTCACGTGTGGCCTCGATGCCTAACTCACGCCTTGAAGGACATGTTGGCTTTTCAGTCAACCCCGTCCAGGGAATTACCATCCCGAAACTTGCAGCCAGCAAATTCTGCTCTTGCGGCTGTTGCTGGGCTGATACGGGCCAATTGAGGGTCCAACAATCGCAGGGCATTTCGTGCGTTGCATTCCTCATCTTCGTACTATTTTCCCTCGATACGATCACAACAAGTACGAGTTATTCTATACATTATCGAATGTATGAATAATTAGGCTTGACATTGTGCAATGAAAACTATAATCCATTAATAATATCACAGATTCATTGCAGGAAACGAATAAGCATAGTTGTATTTCGATACTTCGCCCTGTGTAGCTTGAAATACAAAAAATTGAGTCCTGATGAATGCAGTATCTCCCTTCGTTAACATACGTTTACATATGTATAATATGGTACACGGGAGTAGTAGTCATAAGTAGATGGGGTTGTTTAGGCTGGGTCTTTTGTTAAATGAGTTTTATGCTCTGAATCCCATACCAATCCGCCGTAGGCGTCAAAATTCGTCGAAAACTCGATACTGCTTAAATGTGTGTTGAACTCTAGCTTACATGAACTGTCGTGTTATTCGCTTTCCTCGCTGATTATTGTGTTGATAGCTTACCCCGTTGACAGTATTGATCGTTTGGCAGATCACACATGCGAGTGTCTTAAAGATACGAACTTTTCTCCCTAACCGTGGGGGTTACGGTGGTGCTGTTGTTTAACGTGGAGTTAAACGACATAACTCCATTAGGAATGAAGATGGCGTCCCTGAGTTTTTACCTTCGAATTACCTCATAACTAATTATGGAGAATATTTGGGTTCATTGCCGATGTCATTTTTTAATAAAGGAAACGAGTTTTATTTATAAATAACACTTTTTTAGCAACACTAGCTACAAAATATCTGTTTTGCATTCATTATACAGAGGTTTTCAAGGGGGTTAATGTAACAGAAATTTATAACATGTTTCTGGATGAGTTTAACAATGGAAAAGTGATGTATATAAAATCAACTATGGTTCCATGGTAATATTAGATACAAAAAATTCGTATGGCATTCATTCGCTAGAAATTTTTAACATGATTCGGTATGAGTTTATTCCAGCTAAAGAAGTGATTGAAACGAGAAAAAAATTACCACGGACTTCATTTTTGTGTAAGTGCGTTGTGATGCTGGTGAACAGCAGACGATTTATCTTTTGTAAAGACCGGCATTTTGATGTACCCTAGCAAGCCGCTTACGAAGAGTGCCCGTAACTATTTCAGTACAGGACGATGCAACTCGCAGTTTATATTGCACACATGTTGTTCTTACAGTTTATTACCAACGAGATTACCAATGGAAGATAAACGTTCTCGAAAATGTCACGAGGAATTAATCGTCGTTGTTGTGCAGTCGACTAGAAATAACAGTTTAATTTTTGTACACTAAACTTGTGAAGAAAGATGGTTTATTTAGGGGGGTTTGATATCACACATTGCCCAATAACTAAACGCATAAACCAGGATTACATTATCGAAATCGCAATTTTGAACGGATGCAATTTATTCGAACACGATTTTATAAAAATCATCGACTGGTGCGATGTAAATTGATATGCACTGCCTTGAATATTGTTTTGTATTTGTAATTACTTTGAGAATTGGATTGATGCTACTAACTTTGGTACTATCATTGATGTACTTACAATCGGAGCCAGTTATGACAACAACGAGCAGAAACTCGTAACACTAATAACAGCCAGTAACACTCAATAAGATGCAGCAGGTGGCAGTTTCGCTTATTTTTCTGGTCACAACGTGTCTAACGAAACAACAAGAAAACGTTATTTAGCGTCGCTATATATCGCGTATTCAATCGAACGCTCTGTTCAATTTTTCAGGAATGCACTTTCTACGTTAACAAATATTTCTTTGTCGAGGCAACAGTTACAGATTAATTTGCGACGCCTTTACAAGCGACGTTTCTTTTCTGATGGGAGGTATTTTTCTTTGTCCGTTCACTCGACATTTTTGCTACCAGTGAAGGCCCTCTGATCAGATTCAGAGAGCAACATTGACATAAGGACAAATAGTTATTTATTCAGATTTCTCTCATATAATGACATGCAATGAGTTCTGATGCATGTTCATAATCAGCTTTCTTGATACCCAAAATTCTTGCGTATGACACTAGTGAAATAAACGGCAAATGATTGCCCCGCAGTCCTCCGATTCGTCTTTGCTCGCATAAGTATTCGTCTAAATAATGTATCTTCTATTAACTATCAAGGTGCACAACCATTCTGTCATTAAAGGGTTCTATATTAAAATTGAAGTCAAGACGAACAATTACTTGATTGACAAAGAACTCGACCGATTAGTGAAGTCGATGATTTGAACCGGCATACAATACGACGTGTTGTGATATATTTTTTATAAAACGGAAAAAAAAGTATTATCTTGGGACTTACATTTTTTCTTAGACATTCAGATATTGATGGTAGCGCAACATTTTTAACTTAGCTGGATTATCGTGCGCTGAATTAGTGGAAAATTATCCATCTAATACCCATCACGGATTCTTTCGTAAAAAATGACCAATATGGATACTAATTCCAGCATCTAATCCACCGAAGCCGACAAGCAGCTGAGGAAGGTTGGGTACTAGCAGAAAAAGAACTCGCCTCTCCCAATAAAAAAAATTCAATGTCAGATTCTCCAGTAGGTTGTGAACCCCATCTCCCTGCTAGGCAATAACCCCTGTTTATACCCACAAACATTGATGGGTTTCTTCGGCACCAGGTCTAACGGGCAGCATGTTCTATTTCAGCCCGATCTACAGTTCTCAGCTTCTACTACTATGTTAAGGAAGCTAGGGAGCAGGAACTTGTTGAAAGTGAATGAATGAAAGATTATACAGAGCTGACGTAACGTTTTGTGACGAATACTACACACAAATTTTTGTTGGCTCTAAAGATTGACCGCTCCGGTAATATTTTTCTACAAAAAACTGTTTTTGATGCAGACAAATAATACAAATTAAATTCATACATTTATGTTCCACACCGCATGGAATTCTTTTGAATGAGGCGGATGATATTGTTTTTAACATAAGACAATACTTGACCACATGGAGTTGAAAATTACATGCTCAAAAACATTTATGTAATATAGATATTGGCTATTTAGAAAGACGGTAATAATTTGAGAACGATCGGACAAACGATCTTCGAGATATCGCTTCAGAAGTTGAGGGTTGTGACCTCATGGACTGTGTGTCTTGAAATTATACTACAAAAAACAGTTCATGACGTCACAAACCCTAACCTGCAGGAGTTGATATCTTGAAGGTCGTTTGTCTTATTGTCCTCCAACTTCCCCTGTCTCTGTATTTTATTTATGTATAAAAAAAACAGCATGACACTGGCGCTTCAATAAATGTCTTTCCTCAACTATTAGCCTTTAGTCCTTGGTACTCCGTTCGGGAATAATTTAATATTATCCTTCACTTTAAATATTAGTTAGAACTCTACTTGGGATGTCAATAAGTCATAAACAATTGTCTCTACCGATTTCAAACGATTGACAGATTCTGAAACTATCCAATGAAAAAAAAAATCTATTCAATCTCGATCAAACATTTATTCGATGACATATCACAACAATTGAGTCAGTCTCAGTTTACTTGTCAAACACGCATTGCCGATTGGGAAACTGCTCCGGTGAAACAAACAAAGACGATTTTGAATCAGTGTAGATAATATAAACTGTTGTTCATTGATGATAAGTAAGCTGTTTTAGGTTAACTTGTAGAATAGGATAGTCCTTTGTTCGATTACTTTTATGAACGATTTTCTGGTTAGTATTGCCTTATAGTTCATAATGTGACTCATAAAATAAATTTACATATGAACGTTCGCGCATGAGAGGATCAAAGTAACAATTGAACTATAACTACCGTGAACGCGGATCGGGTGCGTCTCCAAGAAGGTCATATTACGTGACCGTTATAGTGTACTGGCACAACTGCGATTCGTCATCATGTTTACTGATCGTTCTAGGATAAGGTTCGAGCTTATTTCTGTTTATTTATTCATTGATGGCCAAAGATTCTTCCATACTAATCTGTAATAAACGCACATAAGGCTCTGTGTGAAATATAACCGAGAGACACATCGAATCTTGCCGCTGTTTATGATCGAGTTTTCTACCTGCAAAGTGACTATTTGATTTGTTATTTCACTTTTTATATCACTTTTGAATGTTTGGTAAGCCGCAAGAAAGTTGATTGGGAATATTTGACATCGATGAACTTCTTCTCATAATTGCCACAAGGAACTAGACTCAAACTATCATTCAGATTGGCCTGATTTCCAACTATAAATGAAGGCCTATTTTTCATGATATATTCCCGATTAACACTGAAACACTGGTCCGGCTCAATAACTCCTATTTGCTACCCAGCTCACAAACACTAACTCTGGGCTAGCTCACAAACACTACCACTGGCCCGACTCACTAACATTAACACTAGCCCGGTTCACTATCACTAACACTGTCCCAGCTCCCTAACACTAACTCTGGCCCAGCTAGCAAACACTAACACTGGCCCAGCTCACTAACAATAACACTGGTTCAGCTCCTCGGAAATTGGCATGCCGAGGATAAAGATGGAGAAGTGAGGCGCTATCGCCAGGGGAACATTTCGACGAAGAGCGCGCAATCCAACTCATGATTGCGTCATTGATTGAAACATTTACATTGTGTTATTTGAACTCAGTAGGTTTATTGGAACATATGGTGAAGTAATGTACATGGATGGCGAGACGATCAAACAGTGGTATGAGCTTAGAGGGATTTAAAACAATACATTTTTCAGTATTTGTCAGTTTGCATCGCAGTCGAAGTTGACAATAGCTCTTTGTCATGACTTAAGTAGGTAATCGTGGAGTGGCTGAGTTTCATGACCAATCTACATATTTGCAATGATTACGTATTTTTCAGGCTAGATTGGCAAAGCCTATTGCAATAAAATGTATTTAACTCATGGTTTCTGAGCACTATTTATCATATTCCATAAATCTGCAGGTTAAAGGCCTCAGAAAATATATAATGCCGATGAGTAGCTTCACCATCAAATCAAATCAATTCACATCAAATCATTTATTGAAGTAAGACATGTATGTTACAAACTTTTCAAGCAACAATCACATATACAAAAAATACACAAGACACACGCTGACATACATTCATGCGGGTACATAGAAGTGATTAAACAAACCAGACCATTCATGAACATATTGTAGATGAAATACAGAACATTTAAATGAGAAAAAAAATTGCATGGTCATATATAACCTACTCATGACCATCAACCCAAATTAAATTCACACAAGGCGCAGGGAACAATAATGGTTACCTACGCAACAAAATCCACACTGCACATATCGATCTTATAAGACCCTACAATGGAACTCTCTAGCAGACGTTTAAATTTGGCACGTGTTACACAATCACGAATGAAGGAAGGCAAGGTAAATGAAAGTGTACGCTGCGTGAGTGGCAAACGCTGGAAGGTTTGTGGAAGCTTATCTCTATTTTTGGTAAACTAATTATGATCAATTGAAGCGAATCCTTCCAGAGACCTTACTTTAAATGCATGAAGTGCAAGTTGACAGCGGTAGATATCGTTTAATTCAAGGATGGCGCCCTGCGGAAAGAAGGATCAGTATGCGCTAACTAGGGTTGGTTGGTAATACTGCGAATAACTCTTCAGTACCAATGTTAAAGGGTTAAGGTGGGCAGCAAAAGAGCCGCCCTAAATGATATTACAATAGAGCAAGTCGGGATAAACCAAACTATAATATACATTTTACAAAATGTTTTCATGAACACAATGGTCAATTTTATATAACCATCCAACAGATTTAGATACCCTCTTTGAAATTTCAGAAAGATACCTACTAAACCTCAAATCGACATCCAAATGAACACCCAAGAACTTTCGCATGCTCTGAAATTTTACTTATTTATTATCAAAACACAGTTCCAAACCCTGGTCAATGCCTTACCTTCGGTTTGAAAACAACATGGCAAAAGTTTTATCAACATTTACTGTTTGCCTATTGACCTAAGTCCAGTGCCTAATTTTAGCGAGTTCGGCATAAACTTCAGCAACTAGGGTTCCACAGCGAGCGTTGCTAGCAGACAGCGTCATGTCGTCGGCCAACAGGACAGACGCAAGCTTAGTAGACACGTTAGGGAGGTCATTGACATAGAATAGAAATAACAATGGGCCCAAGATACTCCCCTGCGGTACATCAATATTTATTGTTTCGTAACTTACAGATTGGGAGCCAATTTTTACGCACTGTTTACGGTCAAGTAGATAGTTCGTTATCCACTTCAGAGGAAGCCCTCAAATCCCATTGTGATTTAGTTTTTCCAACAGAACTGAATGATTCGTGGTATCGAAAGTTTTTTTAAAGTCAATAAAACACCAATACAGTGTTCACCCTAGTTTAGTGCATCATAGACACACTCGCTAGAAGTAATTAGAACATCTACGTTAGATGCCCCCTTCGAAAATCCAAACTGAGCTAACGGCAATATATATAAGACAACGGACTCATTCATGACACTCAGCACAGCTTAAGCCGTTAGAGGAGTTTTCTGACGAATCTGCTAGACTTCTTCAATGAGGAGATCAACGTGTACGACCGCTGTAAGGCAGTGGATGTTCTCTACCTAGACTTCCGAAAAGCCTTCGAAACGGTGCCGCAAGGGAGACTGTAACACAAAGCCTCTGAGCTCGGCATTGGTGGCAACGTTCTTTGCTGGCTGCGCGACTGGCTAATAGGACGCAAGCAAAGAGTCAACATCGGCCAGATTTTGTCCGTGTAGGACCCTGTTACCTCTGGGGTGCCCCAGGGCAGTGTTCTGGGTCCTATCCTCTTCCTCATCTATGTAAACGACATGGATGCGGGGCTTTTGTATAAGGTATCGAAATTTTGCGACGACACGAAGCTCTGCCATGCAGCATGGAGGGAGAGAGACGGAGTTGAGATTCAACGAGATCTCAAAAAACTCGTCCAATGGTCGGAAGCGTGGCAGATGCCCTTCAATATGGCAAAATGAACAGTCATGCACATGGGGCGTCACAATGTCAACTTCAACCACACGATGGCAGGGAGCGATCTTGCAACTGTTGACCAGCAGAGAGACTTGGATGTCCTTATTTCGAAAGATATGAAATGAAACGCGC